>JAJOZX010005270.1:35000-262500 GCA_023014485.1 Bathynomus jamesi
CCTCAACAATAGGAACCAACCCACACGCAAACCCTTTCAACACAACCAACAACACACCTCCCCAGACATTACCTTCTGCTCACCATCCCTACACACACGCACAACATGGCAGACATTACACCACCTCCCCTCCGATCACCTCCCAATACTAATCACCTATCAACACACACACCCTATCCACACATCCTTCAAACAAACATACATGAACTACAAACATGCAAACTGGCCTTCTTTTACAGGATACATTGAAAACGAGCTTCAGGAATTCTCCACTACTAACTTCCCCTCTATAGACAAGCTACCCGCCCACATAACAACACTATCACTCGCGCTAGCAAACAATTCAACCCACAAGGACACAGGAAACACTTCAACCCAAATTTCTCCCCACAAATACACAATCTAATCAAACAAAGAAACTCATTACGCCAGAAACACAGTCCCACTGCAGAAGACATTGACCTCATACACCACCTTAACACTGACATCACAAATCTAATAAATACTAAATAGTCAGAAAACTGGGAATCCTATTTAACTACACTCAATCACAAGACCAACAGCACTCATCTTTGGAAAACCTTGAAAAAAAATCCACACTTCACATACTAACCCACCCCCCACACACGAAGCTCTCCTTTCCAACTGTAACCAAATTCCATTCCCACAAAAACACTGCGACCTACTCATGCACCACTACTCAAAAATTAGCCATAAAATCACTGTTCCCAATAATAGAAAAATCCTCAAAAATATACGGAAACTCTTGGCCGACCCACAACAACCACATCCATTTACACCCCAAGGCACAGCTGCAGCCATAAAATCCCTCAAAAACTCATGCCGAAGGCCCAGACCACATTTCAAACATTCATCTCAAACACCTTGGTCCAATTGCTATTGCAGCCCTCACAAACATATTCAATTACTCCTGGCTTCACAATATCATACCCTCTACCTGGAAGCTGGCACACATCATCCCGATACTGAAACCCAATAAACCCCCCAACCTACCTGCTTCATACCGGCCAATCTCCCTTCTCTCAACCATTTCCAAAGTCCTAAAAAAACTGATATTAAGACGCATACAACCACACATTACATTTTCACAAACCCAACACGGCTTCAGGTCCACTCACTCCACCACAACGCTTCTTACAAACCTAACCCAACACATCTTAGATGGCTTCAACCAACTATCCCCCCCTGCCCACACAGTCCTTGTTGCCATCGACATCAACAAAGCTTTCGACACTGTCCCACGCCACATTCTTGCACAAAAGATTATTGATCTCGACATCCCCACCAATGACAAGAAATGGCTTACTAATCTCATTGCAGGCCAACTTGGCAAAGTCATACACAAACAACACTCATCCAAAACCTACAGACTATACAATGGCGTCCCACAGGGCTCCATACTCTCTCCAATCCTCTTCAACCTTTTCATGCACGACCTCCCACAACCTCTCCCCCGCCATGTCCACGTCTCCTCCTATGCAGATGACCTGACCATAACAGCACAACACCATAACCATAACACCGCCACACGCCTGATCCAGCAGTACATTACCAATCTTGAACTCTGGCTGACTAACAATAGGATGTCAGCATCCCCTCAAAAATCCTCCATCACCCTCCTAACCTCAGACCGCCACGAATCCCAAGCACACCCGAGAGTCACCCTCATGGGACATCCCCTACCTCTAAACAAAACCCCAACAATCCTTGGCCTCACCCTAGACACACACATGTCCTTTTCCCCTCACATATCAAACATTTGCTCCAAAGCAACAAAAAAACTCAATGCTCTCAGAACACTCACCTCCACAACATTCAGTCAACAGAAGGAATCCCTCAGTATCCTATACAAACAGTTAGTACGTACTACCCTAACTTACGCTGCCCCTGCCTGGTCCCCGTCCATCTCCCACACAAACCAGAAAAAGATACAGACCACACAAAACAGAGGTCTCAGAAGCATTACTGGCTGCCTCCGAACCACCCATCCCACATCTACATGCAGATACGAAAATACTCCCCATCGAACACCACATGAACATGACAGGGACTCAATTCTTCTCCAGAGCACTGGCCCCAGACCACCCCTGTCACCATCTCACATTACACAATCCCCCACCCCGCAACAAAAAACGTACTCCTGCTGCTCACTATTCACAGCTACTGAACAATATCCCCCCCCCCCCCTAAACATCAACCCCATTAAACATCTCCACACAGAATTCACCCGGAAATACCTACTCGACCAACCACACAACACTGTCCTTCACGATACTCCCCCTGTAGTCCATCAGAGTGACAAACCCTCCCAAGGAAGACAAGAGTTACTCTGGCCAGGCTCCGTTCAGGCCACACCCCTCCCTCCAACATACAGACCAGACTCCACCTAGCTGACACCTCCACCTGTCAAAAATGCTACCTCCACCCTGAGGACACAGAACACCTACTCTTACACTGCCACACTCTCTCTCAACAAAGACAACTCCAACATTACCTCTCTACGAGACCTATGGACCCGTCCCACGGTGGTCGCGGGATACCTGAGCGCCGCCGGGTTCGCATAAGAGAACCCGGGGCTACGAAGTAAGTAAGTAAGCATATCTACACACACACATATATATATATATACACAATGGGCCCCCGATTTGAGTACGTAATCCGTTCCAGCATAGCGTACTCAATTCGAAATGTACTCAAATCGAACTTAATAACCTATGGGGATTAATTAATTCGTTCCAAAACCCCAAAATTTCACCCCACCCCTACTTTTTCTATAGAAATTGGCCTACGAAATTTAGTAATTGTATTAAAAATAGACAGAATAGAATACAAAATACATACCGTACAATATAGACAAAATAGAATAATCCTGTAGGAGTCTTGCTTGATGTGCTGGAAGTTCCAGATGAGGAATGGAGGGGAGGAATTATTGCTTGGAGGGAGAGTCTCCTTCCATGATGTCTGGTAACTCATCAGGGCTAGGCGTTCTTAGGCCCACAGCCAATGACATGGAAGAGGTAGAGGGTTGGGGACTTGAGGGCTTGAAAGAAGCATCAATTTTCTGTTGCTTCTGCCGGCTGGCATACTCAAATCGAGTTTTCTACTCAAGTCGAGTCAATAGGAGCCTATGGACGAGCGTACTCAAATCGAAAATACTCAAATCGATGCGTACTCAAATCGGGGGTTCATTGTATATATATATTATTATTATTATATATATTAGGGTGTCCCAGCCTCGCATGTGAAAATAAAAATTTGAAAGAGTCAAATCGCACACCCCTTTAATTAATTACACTTGAAGAAAGGAAAAAATGGGCGAAATTTCATTGGCCTATTAGGAGGGGAAGGGTCCCCTCATTGACCTTGTTTATTCGACCCTATATGAACAAACGTAAATGCTCAGCATTAATCATTCTAGAATGGAAGAATGAAATGTAACTTCTTTCTAATGACTAAATTAAAGGAAATGGAAATTCTTCCTAGTGGCACATTTCATTTCAGGGGACAGAGGATCTTTTTGTCTGCTGAGGTAAACTGCTGGCGGTGGTATTCGACGACTTGGTACACGAGCTGCCGTTCCTCCTCATTTTTTGTCAGGCCCTCGTTGAAATCTTCCACCAATTTCACTGCCTGTTCTGCCGCGTCGTTCACAGACTTCAACGATGGTGCACATCCTTCGAGATCTTTGGGGGGTTTTGGAACCGGCAGCTTCAGGCAATGAAAAAGGTTTTGAGTCCTTTTCGTGACCAAGGTGCTCAAATCCGACCGTCTCACGGTCAAGACACTCTTTCCCTCCAGCCGACGCAGATCTTTTGGGTTTTCGGTCTTCTTGTGCAGGTTTTGGAGCATGGCCGTCTTCTCTGCATCGGTGGTTTTGGAGGAGAACATAGCGAGTCCGGCTAAATCTTCGCTTAGGTACCGGAGGTGGCCCCGGAATTTTGTCAATGCGGCGGTACCTACATCATGATCCACCGCCTTGTACCGCTCTAGGTCCTCCAACAGCTCCAGGTCATTGACGGGCACATCCGCTGTCAATGGAGCCTCGAACCACCTCTGGAGGTAGATGGTGATGGCAAAGACATTTATCCTGCGTAGTGACTGGACCTCGTGAGCGGTCAGGTGGAATTGGCTTCGGAAGATGAACATCTTAAGAGAGTAAATGCCTTTGGCCATCGACCTGGCCTGGTGGTATGCTCCAGGACGATTGTACCGGAGATCTCGTTTGCCATGACCATCGAGGAAGACCAGAGCGAGGATCAGGAACTCCTGGTAATCGTCTCTTGGGTGGCCAACTTCAAGCTGGTCTTCAATGAAGTGGACAATCTGCTCTTTTTTCAATGCCACCCATTCCGAAAGGATGTCGCTTGGGCCATCGCCGTTGAACGGAGAAGCCTGCTTCTGGTTGATGAACTCCCATTGGGATTTGAAGCGAGCGAACAGCGCAATTTCGGGGCCAGAAGACCTGAAGAATAGGTCAAAGACTGAGGTGATTACCAATTCCATCATGTGGTGTCTGCAAGCCAGGAAAAGAACGCGGCGGTCCATTTGGTCCTGGATAATCGTACAAGCGCCGCTGTAAATACCGGTATTCACCGCTGTTGTGTCAAAGCAGAGACTGGCAATCCATGGTTGAACTTGCGGCCAATCATCCAGCACCTTCAGAACAGCTCCAGCCATCCGCTGTCCCGTGCTGTCAGGGATTTTTGGGATCGCCAACAACTTCTCAAGATTCTTCCCGCTGACCAGCACTGGTATGCGATCCAATTTCCCTCCATCCGAATCAGGGAGGAGTTTGCCATCAAAGTGGATGACAAGCGGGTGGCGTATCAGGATTGAACTCGGTCTTGATTCTGGCTGCCAAGTTCTTCCTGGACTTCTGCCGTGAACGGTGAAGACTTGATTTGGACAAGGTGACCGAGGATAACTCAACTCCCGCGGCAGCGAGTGCTGGAGCCACAATGTGCATCGCTTGGCGTACTGAGGTTCCAGTTCGATCCAGGGCTGCAGCAAAATTGGGATATTGGATGATCCTCCTTGCCGACACTTGGCCGTCCTTGGGAGCGGATCGAGGAGCCGAAGGACCAGGAGAGGAATATTGGACATCATCATTGGATGCTTCGGCCATGGACTCCGAAGAAGAAGAAGACCCACTTTTCACCGTTCCTTTTGCTTGCAGTGAGTCCATCTCTAAGCGACTTTTCTTCTTCCTCTTCTCTTCAGCTGCTCGGCATTTCTCCCGCTCCGCTGCCCTGCGAGCAAACTCCAGGTCCTCTCCTCCGATGTACATCTTCCGCATGGTTCGCTGGTCATTCAGAAAGTCTCGATCTTTGGGGACTTTGATGAGTTTCATGGCGTTGGCATGAGCTGTTTCGAACAGTGTATTCAGGTTGGCTTGGAATCCCTTTTCCCACTCCAGTTGCTTCTCTCCCCCACGGTTTCGGTTTCTGGCAACCTTCTCATAGTCCGTGGAGAGGGCCTTGATCCTCTCGACGCACTTGGGCTTGTGGGAGGTCGGAATAGATGCCCGAGCCCACACCGCCATAACCTCATCAGCTACCACATTGGCAGCTTCCGCTGTGGACGTTTTTTTCTTCCGAGTGAAGAACAGACGTCGAAGAACATCTCCCACTGTCGGGAGTTGACACAGCGTTTCCAGGGGTTCATTTCGCAACACCCCCACCAACCACACAGTCTCCTGCTTTCTTGTATCCATAACCTGAAAAGAAATATGCTACAATTAGTATAAGGTAGAGAGTAGCCGTTCAGCAATAGTAACACATGGTTTGAGGGGACCCTTAAAATTAAAGAACACGAATGAAATTCATCTTGCTGGCATGTTTTCACGAGTGGAAGAAATTAGGGGGGTGTGCATGACAAACTTCAGGAACAAAAAAATTGGGACACTAATATATATATATATATATATACCCGCAAGGGGGTTCTAAGCTCGTGCTCTTGAGTGCTCTTTGTGCTCGTTTGTACGTGCTTGTTCCTGGAGGTTTCACGTGCGCCCTCCCGGCCCTAGCACCCAAGGATGATGGGGCTCGACCCTGCAGTCCTTGTCATCCTTGGTCTTTTTCCACTTCGACTGTCCCCTCCACCCTTTCTTTTTCCTCTGTCTTTCCTCTCCCTTTTTCTTTGTTTTTCCGCTGAGATATGCCCTTTTAAATAGAGGCGAATCGGTTCTTCCTGAACTTAAAAAAAAAAAATATACATATATACACACACACACACACACATATATATATATATATATATATATATATATATATACACACATATATATATATATATATATTTATATATATATATATATACATATACATATACAGGGTGTTTGAAAACTTTCTGTACAAATTGTAATGGGGGATAGGCAACACCAAGACAAACCCTTTTTGTCTATAAGTGTATGTCCGCTGACGTCACCATTTGGTGCGAGAGGGCGCCGCTGCAATTGGCTAAAAGGTGAAGTGGGCTAGACTCGCACTTGCCGCGGGCATTCTTAAATCGGACGTAGTATGTGTAACATGGAGCGCTTCATGACTGCTGAGATGGCTGACATGCATATGGTGTATGGGGCTGCCAATGGAAATGGAAGAGCTGCTGTGAGGTTGTACCGACAGCGCTTCCCAAACAGACATGTGCCAAACCACCAAACGTTTGCGCATTTGCATCGGCGACTGCGAGAAACTGGAACATTCCATGCAAACATGCATGACACTGGTCGGGAGAGAAACATGCGCACTCCTGACATGGACGAAGAAATCCTACGGCGATTTGAGGACAATCCAAGTGCAAGCACTCGAGGTGTTGCACGTATCCTCAGTGTGAACCACGTCCTGGTCACTTTTTCAAATATCACTTCTTCTTCCTTCTTCCTTTCAGCTCTCAATTTAGCTCTCTCCTTTCTCAACTTGCTTCTGAAAAGTATTTCAAAAATATTGCCCATGCATTACTGCATTAGCATCATACAAATATACAAAATACAAATGTCAGTGTCCTGTTTGAAACTAATTAATATAAATACAAAATAGAAATTTTGACGCTAATTAAAAATAATAGTAAATCTGGTGATTTAGAACTTATAGCAGAAGCTAAGAAATGTAATATCTAGAGTGATTAAAAACATACTTATCAATAACATTTTGTATGTTATCTGGGGTGATTACTCCAAAGTCCACCAATGTAGCAGAACCAATAGCCACTCCTGCTCTATCACTTACTTGATATCTGTTAGGATATTTAAAGTAGATTTACATATCTATTGTCAATGAATAATTTATTGGTAATTTTAATCTCTTAGTCACAATGATTTCACTTTAAGCTGTATTAAAAGATTTATCTTTCAGTACTATACCTGTCACATGTTTCAGCTAATGAGCGTAATCTAGTTCTGTTCTGAAATGTTGAGACTTCTGGAACATAGTCTGCATCAAATGAATCATTACAACTGTCACTATCTGTCAACTCAGGAATGTCCATAGGTTCAGGAGGATGAGGAGGAGGAACTGATTCTTTTGCTTTTTGAGATTGAATAACCTGTGATTTGAATTTTAAGTCAGTGGCTGTTTCTGGGACTTCTTTCAGGGTACAGTAACCATGCCTAGTTGTTTTCTGGTCCTACAAAGTGATTATATTTCATTACACTATAATGTATCTTTTATCTATGGGTCTCTATATATAAATTGAAATTCTTACAAAAATGAGAAAATACTAAAATATTACTTATCATTAACATCATTAATAGTGTATTATTGATATTACTAACTTATTAAATGCACTTTAAAAATTGTAGCAAATTATTAATAATTGATAATATTAATAATTTACAACTTGAAATTCAATCAACAGACCTACCTCATAAAACTGGTAATCAGATTCAGTCATTTTTAGTAAGTGCTTTTTCTCTGTATCTGCCAACAGTTTGTGATCATGTTGATATATGTCACATAAAACGTTTACAGTTTTCAGAAAATCATCCAGATCTGATGATATTTAGGTCCCCTTTTCTTTTTGTCATACTTCAGAAGGCGGTTGAATTCCTTTATTTGGGTTTTCAGTCAGCTCTGTATGGCATTTACTGATATTGGATAAACGTTATATGTGACCCACAACCCTTTGCTTTGTCCGGAGCTATAGGGCGCGTCCTTCTGTGGCGAATTTGGGAATACACCTTTCTTCGGTGTAAGGGCTTTCTCTGCTCTCGTGGACCATTGGGCCCGTTTGGGGACCCGGCTGATCTCCTGCTTCTTTTCTTTCTTTCTCCTTTAACCCATTCTTTCTGGCTTCTCCCTGTTTTTTTGGCGTTGTTCTTTGGACCTTGATTTTGACCCTTTCCTTGGCCCTTGGGTGTGGGAGGTGGTTGCCCTGCACCCTTGTCGCTTTCCAACCAAACCCAAACCCTGTCCCTGCCACTTTTCACCGCGCGTTGGATGAGAGTGGCCGCCTTTCAGGCACAGGGACTGGGTGCGGGTGTATCTCCCCTGCGTGACATCCATCGGCGGTGGGACCAAGTGTGCCCACACTTCGCCTTTCCCTTGTTGGAGTCGGTGGTGGCTGGATGCGCGGGGGATGAAGTTCTTTTGTTTAGCTATGGACACTTCTCCCCCCGGCTTACGACTACTGCTTCTCATTCCCGGACTACTATTACTCTCAACACTCGGGTGGTGGGCAACCAGGCCCTCGAGTCCTTTACCACTGGAAGACCGCAACCTAATGGGGTTGACCCCCCTGTGGAAGCGGAATGCTTGCACTCTCCTTTTCCGTTGCCGACCCCAGTCCGTCCCTCGACTACGCCCTTGGACCTACACTCTCTAGAGCTGGGGCCTCGCCCCAGCCCACTTCAGCCACCTTTGGGCAAGTCAAGTTCCACCGAGGACTTGCCCCCACAACCAGGCTTCTTGCTCTCCCCATATGCCCCCCTCACCCGCCATCAGCCCACCTCCCCACGGAGAGAGCCTCGCGGCGGACGGGGGAGCCGGCATTCACGGCCGTCCTACCGACCGTTGAATATTCCAGTACATTTTGACTCTACAGCCTCCCTCTCCCTTCCAAGTATCCACAAATTCCTGGTGATTCGGCCTACATCTGGGTCCCTCCCGAACAACTCTGAATGGACGTTCCAGGCGATCTGAACCCACAGCAACTCCAGCCGCTATGACGTACGCCTGCAGAGGGATGGCTCCCTCCTCGTAAAATCATGCTCAGCCGCAGAGACGAAAGCCCTACTCTCCATCACTGAGGTCCTTGGAGTCCGTTTCCCCACACCCTCGCCTGAACCAGAGTCAGGGCACTATTTACGCCACCCGCCTACTGTCGGTCGCAGTGAACGAGCTCCTGGAGGATCTCGCACCCCAAGGAGTTACTAAGATCTATCGTTTCACATCCCGACAGGGAGGCACCCCCTCCCCCACCCCATGTCTGCTCCTTACTTTTAACTCACTAATCCCCCCTGGCTGTATGGTATGGGAGACCGCGCCTCATGCGAGTTTTCTATCCGCCCATACGTCCCAGACCCGACCCATTGCTTCAAATGCAATAAATTCGGACACGTCAGCTCCGCTTGTCGACAGCCGCATCCATTATGTGTTCACTGTGGACGACTCGCCCACCCTGACAGGTGCCCCAACACACCCAAATGCTCGAACTGTGAAGGCGCACATCCCTCTTCATCCCGAGAATGCCTTTTCTTCAGGTTCGAGAAGGAGGTCCGAGGCCTACAGGTGACGGACTTCCTTAGCCCCCGTGAGGCACGCGACAGGGTGCGGAGTCGGGAGGTGAGGCCGGGGGTGTCCTATGCCGCTGCTCTCGGCTCTATCATCTCGGCACGCCGCCCTGGCCTGCCGCCGACCCCCCCCCCCCCCCCCCCCCCCCCCCCCCAGCCACTGCTTCCTGTTCCCCACATAGCAAATCCTCGCAGGACCCGACGGTCCCCTGTCCCCCCACCGTTCCTCTTCTTCCCGCACCTCACCTGCCACGAATCCCCCAGGAGTCTGGGACCAGGGTTTCCAGGTCCCAGCCACCTCAAACCCTGCCTTCCCAGTACTCCCTGTACACGCCCGAACCTGCCGCCCGGAGCAAGCCGTCGAGGCGGAGACGCCGGAGCGTGTCACCAGACCCTCCGGCCTCCCAACGTCTCTCTCCCTCTTCCCCTAAGACCAAGAAGACGGCTCGGACCCTTACACCGCCCACCACGCCCACTATGTCCATCTCTCCCCATCGTAGAAGTCCCACCGTTCTACCCCCACAGACTCTGACAATAGTGGCCGAAATCCACGACCCCCCTGTACGACGAGACCCAGCCCAGTGGATCCAGTGGATGCGGCTCTGGCGCAGCTGCACGGTGTGACCGAGGGAAGCTCGGCTGCGCCCACGCCCATGAGTCTCCTGGATCTGCCCTTGCCTCCTGGTGCCATTTTCTCCACCCCTCCACGAGACCACTCTGGTTCACCTCCTTCCACCCCCATCGTACCTACCCCCCAACATCCCCGACCCCCCCTTATCAGCTACCCTGAGTACGCCCTCCCTCCCACCCGCCCGGTCTTTTTGGTACCCCCTGTCACCACCTAGGGTCCGCCGTGAGACCCCGGACAGGCGGGGTAGCGCCCCTTTTGGGGTTAACGTGCCCCCCCCTGGCCCGACCATAGAAGCCCGACAAGGCACTTCGACCCGCTCAGCCCACGATGTTCCTCTGCCTGCCGTGATCCACGCCTCCGGTCTCGCTCGGCCGACTCGACCCCGCAACCTCCGCAGGGTTCGACAGGCCGACCGATTCCTTCCCTGGTGAACGGTAGATAGCCAGCCATGCTCCCGACCCAGCCTTCAGTTTCGCGAACTCCAGATCCCTTCACACTCCAACCTCCTAGCGCCTACACCTTTACCCATCCCCCTTCATCAACTAATGGATCCCCCGAAAACCACGATAGTCCACTGGAACTGTCGAGGAATCTTTGCAAACTATGAAGGCCTTAACTCCTTGATTGCCACTTCCCGTCCGGTGTGTGTCTGTCTCCAGGAGCTAATCCTGGGGACCAGGTCCATGCCCTGCCCCACTGGTTATTTCTGCGTCGCCACCCCGCCTCCTACCTGCACTCGAAGGGGAGCTGCCATCCTCGTCCACCACGCAGTCCCCTTCTACAATCTCTCCATCCGGTCCCCGCTACAGGTGACTGCCGTCCGGCTCTCCCTGGATAGACAGTACACCATTTGTTCAATCTACCTTCCCCCCCACGCTCAAGTCTCCCGCGACGACCTGGTGGAAGTCGTGGAACAACTCCCCAGGCCCTTCCTACTACTGGGCGATTTCAATAGTCGTCACCCCTTGTGGGGCGACACACACACCACCTATATGGCCCCAACCCTGATATCCGTCATGACCGAGCTCTCCTTCGAGTGCCTCAACGATGGCTCTCCTACATTCTACCATGCCACCACCTGCACTCCATCCTGTATAGACCTGTCCCTCGTATCAACTGATGCCCTCCTAGACTTCACGTGGCAAGTCCTCCGAGAGGACTATGGCAGTGACCATCTCCCCATTCTACTCACCCTCAATCGACCCGACCAGACCGTACGGGTACCGGTAAGGTGGGTTACCACCAACGCGAATTGGGCCCGCTTCCGCGACAACACATATACCACCCTTACAACTGCCCACTTCCCATCCATCGACGAGTGCGTCGCATACTTCGAGTCCGTCGTTCTAACGGCCGCAAGCACAAGCGTACCACAATCCTCCGCCTACCCCCGCGCCCGACGGGTTCCTTGGTGGACCCCGGAGTGCGCGGAGGCCGTGCGCGCCAAGAAGAAGGCAACTCGGCGCTTTTACCGGACGCGACTCCCCATCCATCGCACGGAATGCAGCGGGTCAGGGCCATCGCCCGCCGCACAATGAAGACAGCGCGCCGAGCCTCTTGGCGTGCCTTTGTGTCCGGCATTACCGCCAACACACCTTCGGCTACCATCTGGAAGAAGGTGCGGGGCGTCGAGAGGCGACATGTCCCCTCCCGACCCCCGGTCCTCCGGACAAACGACGGACTCCTATGTGAGCCCAAGTCGGTGGCAGACCACCTTGCTTCTACCTTCGCCGCCGTTTCTTCCTCTGCAGCCAATCCCGTACCCGCCCCTGACGATAGCCCCTCCCCACCGTCCATAGACAGCACCTACAACCGATTGTTTACCATGCGTGAACTACAGACGGCACTGGCCTCTCGACGATCCCCTTGTCCCGGCCCGGACGGTATTCCGTACGGCATGATCCAACACCTCCACTCTACCTTACAAATTTTCCTGCTAGACTATACAATCGCATATGGATAGAGGGTGCCTTCCCCTTTAGGTGGAAGGAGGCCCACGTCATCCCTATCCCCAAGCCCGGCAAAGATTCCCTGGACCCCACAAACTACAGACCAATCGCCCTGACATGTTGTGCCTGCAAGATCCTCGAAAAAATGGTCGCTACGCGATTATCGTTCGTCCTTGAACGTACCAATTCCTTCCCGTCTACCCAGTCCGGCTTCAGACAATTCCGCTCCACCACTGATCCCCTCCTGCTTCTCAGCCGAGACATACAGGATGCCTTCGACAATAGACAGTTCGTACTGTCAGTTTTCTTCGACATCCAGAAGGCCTATGACACCACCCGTCGAGCAATGATCCTCGGTCAGCTCCGACATCTGGGCCTTGTCGGAGCCATGCCTACCTTCATCAGGGGCTTCCTTACTTCTCGGACCTTTAAAGTCCGGGTGGGCTCAGTCCTCTCTGACACCTTTGTGCAGGAGGACGGGGTCCCACAGGGAAGCATCCTCAGTGTTCTCTGCTTCTCTGTCGTGATGAACACGGTCTCACAATGCCTTCCACCCACAATCCGCTCTTCCATCTACGCGGATGACCTTGCAATCTACTTCGCAGGGCGAGAACCGTCTGTCGTTCAACGGCAAATGCAGCTCGCCATCTACCGGGTGGAGAGGTGGGCGACGTCGGTGGGTTTCCGCCTCTCCATCCCTAAGTCCAAGTGTATGGTCTTCAGTAGAAGAAGACCCACAACCCTTCCTCTACCCTCTGTTACACATTATACGGCAGTCCTCTTGAGGTGGTACCCTCCACGCGTTTTCTGGGCATGACCCTAGACCGACGGCTCAATTGGGTTCCCCATCTCAAGCACCTAAAGCAATCCCTTCGACGCCCCCTCGCTCTCCTGGATCACCTCTCTCACACCACATGGGGTGCAGATCGACGCTCTCTTCTTCGCCTTTATACTTCCATAGTACAGTCGAAGCTGGACTATGGTAGCGCAGTTTATGGTTCAGCCTCCAACGCCCGCCTCCGTATCCTGGACCCGGTACTTAATAGAGGCCTCCGCCTCGCCACCGGTGCTTTCCGCTCCTCCCCAGCCTCCAGCCTCCATGTGGAATGTGATCATCTCCCTCTCGCCCTCCGACGGGGTCTACTCCTCATGCGGACATACCTCCGTGCACAGAGGCTACCTTCTTCGCTTCTGGGCACGGCGGTTTTAGAACTACCACCTCAGGGACGGAGCTGGCACTTCACTGAAGCGGTCCGCTCTTTCCTTGATCTTTTCAACATGCCCCCCCCTCAGTTATCCCCATTTCATTCAGCATCTACCCCCCCTGGATCCTAACCCCTATCAAGTTCTGCAAAGATCTGTGTTCCCTACCGAAGACTACCACGAGCGCCATGATATACAGGTCACTTTTCCGCGAACACGCAACCCAACACCCGGACGCAATCGCCATTTACACGGATGGTTCCCGCTCGGAAGCTGGTGTGGCCTCCTCAGCGGTGATTCTGTCCCAGCCGCTCTCCCGGAGCGTCGGCCTGCCCCGCGAGGCCTCCGTTTTTTCGGCGGAACTTTTCGCCATAACGGAGGCCCTCGATATTGTGCGCACCCACTCTGCCAGCTCTTTTGTCATTTATTCGGATTCCCAAAGTGCACTTCTCTCCCTAGAAAGATTTAACTCCCCTCACCCGCTCGTCTGTACCATCCAGCAGACCTTCCACTTTTAACGATCTTCCAACATAAGACAATCGCATTCTGTTGGGTCCCGGCTCATGTCGGCATCCAGGGTAACGAGGCGGCGGACCGCACAGCAAAGACGGCCTGCTTGCTGCCGGCCTCCTCCCGACCCCTCCCCTTCTCCGACTTCTTCCCGGCTTTCCGCTCCATATGGCAGCGGGAATGGGACCAGGCCACACAAAATAAACTCCACACGATCAAACCGCAAATAGGACACTGGGCTTCTTCATTCCACCGGTCCCGCCATAAAGAAGTAATCCTAGCCCGTCTCCGCATAGGTCACACCCGCATCACCCACGGACACCTTATGGCGAAATCGCCAGCCCCGCTTTGCTCTACCTGCCATACCCCTATCACTGTCTTACACCTTCTGGTGGAATGCTCAAAGTTGGCCACTCTCCGTCGCAGGTGTTTCCCTCTCTCGGCCGAAAACCCCATACCCAACTGCCTATGATCTATACTCGCTGACGGCCCCCACTTTTCAGCGGAAGCCGTTCTCCTCTTCCTTACTCACTCCCACCTGCTCCATCGTATCTGAAACCGTACCCCTCCTACCCATTATCCATCGACTGACCCTTACTCATTCCCCTAGTCTACCGCCCCTAGCACAGTGACATCACCCACTCACTGCCTCGCCGAGATATGTACCGTCTCTTTAGGTACGAGTCGGCGGTAAATCGGAAAAAAAAAAAAAAAAAAAAGTGACCCACAATTTATGCAATTCCTCAGAAGTAGCTCTCAGTACAGCATCTGTTTTATAGTCTCCGAAACACAAACACCTTTCAATAACTTGCTTCAATGTAGGCAATTTCCCTAAAGGAAACTGTTCTGCTGGCATAAAATGTACAGTGCCCGCGAAAAGTATCCGATCACCCTTAAAATTTGTATTTTTTACATAAAAAACAATGTTTAAATGTATACTAACCTTATATTAGTATTTTGTCATCTGTCCTTGGTTTGGATGACTTGTTCTAGACGTTTTGGCATGGATTTAATCAAGTTTTGACAAACTTCCACTGATATTTCCTTGCACCATACCTTTTTGATGGCCTCTTGTAATTTTTCGACTGAGCCAGTGTCGTGGCATTAACCTTATTTTTTATTATTAGCCACAGATTTTCTATCGGATTGAGATCTGGACTATTACCAGGCCAATCCAAAATATCAAATTTATTGTCAGTAATCCATTTTGTCACTATTTTGGCCCTGTGACATGGTGCACCATCATGCATGTATGTTTTGTCCTTTGGATTGCCATTGCCATTGGAAGTTTATCCTGTAGCATTGCTAAATACCGTGCACCATTCATAGTTGTGTTCTTCGGAAGAAAATATAAGTTTCCACGCCCATAGTAACCGAAACAACCCAAACCATCACACTTGGAGGGTGTTTCATTGTCTTTAGGGTGTATTTAGGGTCCATCCTATTTGAGCCAATAGGCCGGTGAACCTTTTTTGGACAACTTCTGAATGTCAAAAATGTCGACTCATCGCTAAATAAAACCTTCTTCCAGTCATCAACAGTCCAATGAATGTATTTTTTACAAAATGCGACACGTTTTTACGCATTTTTTCATAATGAACGGTTTCTTAGCAGCATGGCGAGATGGTAATCCGAGTTCTTTTTGGAGCCGCTCCTGGATAGTTCGTTCAGAAACACCAGATAACAAATTATTCATATTAAATTTTATTTCTTTCGCAGTTATTGTTGGGTTTTTCAATACTAAACGTTTCATAAGTTTGTCTGTTTGCAAATTTGTTTTTCTCGGTCTGCCAGATCGTTTTTTAGGGACTGGCGTGGTTAGGCCACCATTGTTCTCAGCCCGTGAAACCCATAAATTAACGGTACTTTGGGATATGTTTAATTCCTTAGCTATCTGTCTGTGATTTCCCACATGCATGCAAAGCAACAATAGCACCTCGACAATCACTCTTAAGTTGTTTTTTAGCACACATTATATATAAATTTATTTACACCACTTTCTGTAAAAAAAAAAAAAATATCAAGAAATTTACACAAACAGTGAAATCTGACAAATTTGAGACACAGCCACCCGCAACGAAGGCTACCAGAACACTAATTTGAGAATGCGTTGGATAGCTCTCATATCAGCGAGCAACCTCAAAGTTACCAGATGTCGCTCGAACAAATAGAAAGTGAATTACGTGTCTCTGAATATCAAGGGAAAATATTGTATTTTCTTGAGTGATCGGATACTTTTCGCGGGCACTGTACATCACCAAGTACTGTAGCAACTGTTTTCCTTGTAGAAGTCATACTTTATATTGCAAATGTTGAATTCAATGACAAATTGCAGTTGGAAACATAACAAAGGCACCTGAAAAAAACAAGTTTTCAATTTATTACGTTTAAAAAAAAGTTCATGAAGCAGCCCCACCCTCTATTCTTTAATCAAGCATAATGGATGCAAGATAACAAGGAAAAGTCATATCATATGATCACTAGTCCATGTCAACATCCTTTTAGGGCAATGTTAGTAATCAAAAAGCCAAATCATGCTTATTTTAGAATTTCTTTTGTCACTAAGGTCCGTCGAAAGGGGGTCTATGGGCCCCAAAAATTAGTTTTTCTAAAATAACTCAAAAACTAAAGGTTTATGAAAAAATACCACACTTAATAATTTGTTCTAAATCAAATTCTGCATCTTTTGGTATGCAAACCATCTCTCTAGCATGTTCAGAAGAAGAGATATTGCCATTTTCCTGATTTTGCTAGTGCAGCATTAGATGTTTTTACAAAAATGGGGGTGGCCGGACACACGTTGGTGGCCACCAATTATTTTTTTCAGGAATCTTATTTTTATATCAAAAGCCAACTGTTAATGACTCTGATTAATTCTATCTTGAGTTTCAGCCCAGCCTACAATGTATGCATTTGGGTCATTCTCTGTCAGATCAACCAAAAAAAATTGAAATTAACACCCTCATCTCTCATATTTTGCTGAAATTTGGTTTATAGGGAGTTTGTGAGCCCTGAATCCATTTCTGAAATTATAAGGTCAATCCGACCAACGGTTCAAGAGATATGACCTCGGGCAATTTGAGGTCACTCGCGAGGTTACTAACATTTGGCGAGCCATAACTTGGGTAATAATTGTCATAATTATATAAAAGTATATATATTTAGAATCAGAAAACGACAAGGAATCCAAATATGCAAGTTTTAGAACTCTAGGTTGAAAAATAAAAAAGTTAAACTGTAACCAAAATTTGAGGCACGATTTGACCTCTGGGGTATCAAATGAGAATTTTTTTTTTAAATGTAAAAAATGAAGGCATAGGCATTGGCTATTAGAATCAGCAAAAAAAAGTTTGTTTATGTTAGTATTTTTCATGTAACTAACATATAAGTGAACACCATATTCATAAGTTGTGCGTCAATTCTACCTATTTTTTCACGCTAAGCTCATAATTTGACCTATAGAAATTAAAATTACATTTTTTCTAGTATAAAAAAACAAAGTCAGAGTTCTTGACTAATAGAAACAATCATAAAAAGTTTGTTTATGTTGGTACTTTTCATGTAACTAACTTATAAGTGAACACCATATTTATAAATTGCTTGTCATTTCAAGGAATTTTTATATCTTAGTTATCAATTTGACCTCAAGCTCCAACAATTTAATAAAATTGTATTTCACTGCTAATCTACACTGGCAATAATAGTTATAATAGTGAAAGGGGAAGACTAAGCTCACATGTAGCCTAAACAAACCTGTTGAAACATGTTGCTACTTGTCTAAGTGCAGAATCAACACAGATAGTTGCAAAATTCCTTGTCTACAGGTTAGTACAGTTCCAGCCAGCACTGTGGGTGGTGGTGGGTATGGGTGTTTTAATGAGCCTCAGAGACTATCAAGGCCTAAAATATTAAGTGTGTATAGCTATATATTTTCTAAAAAATATATATTACCTAATTGTAAATCCTATATCTTTACAGATCAAAATACAATGGTTCGGCACTTGAATACTGCCAGGACCCATTCAAAAACACAAGAAACGCATAACAATCAATCTTAGAAAAGTGACTGATGTACTTGTTGAAAAATGTGCTGGAAGAGTGAAAAAAGACTCATTGTTGTGTGTGAACTGCTGGACACTGATAATGAAAAACCCCACTATACTTAGTACCACTGAAAACAACGAGTCTGAGCAGGATTCAAATGAATCATCTACTATCAGTGGCTTGAGTAACATCTCTTCAATTCAAGATCTGGACAATGACAGTGATTGCTTGATAAAGGAAAATCCTTCAACTTCAGTTGAACCAGTTCTAGCATTTCTGGACCAAACACCAGTTAAAAAAAGTAAGTAATAAATTAATATAATAACTTATACTTTACTACAAGGTCTGTTTGATCTACTATATAGCCAATTATATAGCATTTAAGGTACTATAATTAATATTTAATTACTAATATTCAGGTGTGTGAAACCTTTTTTTCTGTTCTTTTCAGAAGGGCTGTCATTAAGCCAGAAAAAGCGCAAGGCTCGTGGTAAGCTATCATCTGCTCAGAAACACCTGAAGGAGAGGCTAGAACTCAGTTATGGTGTTCAAATTACCGAGGAGGTAAGTGATACTTCAAAACCTGAAACTAAATCTGAAAAACATCTAGACAAATTAATGAATGAATTGAAACAGTCATTCCTGGAGAGCAAATGTCACCATCACAAACTACAAATATTGACACTCTCACCATACACAATTGAAAAAACAGCTAGTTTCTTTCAAACTATAACATACATGGTGAAAAGAAGCCATTCACTTAAATCAGAACATGGAATCCTTCCGAAGATTCACTAATGAGCAAAGGAAAAGTGATATCTGAAGAACACAAAGATATAGTTAGAAGATTCTATGAGTCAGAAGAGGTTAGTTGTATGTGTCCTGGCCAAAAGGATTGCGTGAAAGTTATCAGTGCTGAAGGTGCAAAAACGATTGGTCCTCGGGAATTTAAGAGAGATGTTTGAACTATATAAAAATGATGAAAAGAATCCCAAAATAGGATTTTCCACATTTGCAAAATTACGGCCATCATATTGTGTGCTTGCCGGTAGTGGTGGGACTCATTCTGTCTGTGTCTGCACATACCATCAAAATCCAAAATTGCAGCTGGCTGCATTGGGAGAAAGAGGTCTTTCATACAAGGATCTTATGGATTACAGTGTCTGCAGTACAGAAAGAGAGACTTGCATGATGCAACTTGCAATGATTGCCCAAGAGAAGAGGGTGTCCTGGATTTTCTTGAGTTACTTGACAGTGTGAAATCAGCTCCAAATGAAATATCTTACAAGCAATGGGTGACTGTTGACCGTTGTACAATGGTTGATAAGGTGGAGCCACTTCATGAATACTTATCATCCCTAAGCATGAAAATATCCCGCATGGTTCGTCATCACTTTGTTGCTCAGCAACAATCACAGTACTTCAAGCAGTT
This sequence comes from Bathynomus jamesi, assembly GCA_023014485.1. Classification (NCBI taxonomy): domain Eukaryota; kingdom Metazoa; phylum Arthropoda; class Malacostraca; order Isopoda; family Cirolanidae; genus Bathynomus; species Bathynomus jamesi. The sequence goes on from JAJOZX010005270.1 coordinate 54,515, forward strand.
GAAAGAAACACTACCCCTCAGAGCGAGGTAGTTTATAGTAGGTGATTTCTCTGAGAATTTCTTTCATTGTCCAGGATGCTGCCCAAGGGTTTCACTGGGACAATTCACAGTGTACAGTTCACCCTTTTGTCATCTATTATAGATCATCTGCAGACCAGGAACATAGCCATTTAGTGTCTGTTTCTTATCTGCATCACTAAAACACAACACTATAATGGTTTACTCATTCATATTGAAGCTTATGACATATGTTAAATTCAGATGCCCACAATTGAAGAAGATGCACTATTTCTCAGATGGATGTGCTGGCCAATATAAGAACAGATACAACTTCACAAATCTCTGTTACCATGAAGAGGATTTTGGTCTGTCTTGTGAATGGCACTTCTTTGCTACATCCCATGGCAAAAATGCATGTGATGGGATTGGAGGAACAGTGAAAAGAGCTACTGCTCGTGCCAGTTTGCAGAGAACTACAGAGAGGCAAATTCTTACACCAGAACACATGTTTCAGTTTTGTGAAGAAAACTTGAGCAAGAAGATAAATTTTTCTTGTAACTACAGCTGATTTGAAAGATGCAGAAGAACGGTTGGAACATCGATTCAAGGATAGTAGGGCTATTCTGGAACTCAGAAATATCATAGATTTGTTCCCCTAAACAAGGAAGAATGATGGTGTATCCCATTTCAAGTGGCATTGGAGAAAAGAAAAGAATAAGGAAAAGTCATTTACTAATGAACCTGCAATGCTTGGTAACCTAAAATGTGTCAAACCAGGAGAGTATGTTGGCTGCATTTATGACATGCAAGTTGGTATGGAATTGTGGAGGAATATTGTGAAGAGTTTGATGATTTCACTGTGAACTTTCTACATCCCTCTGGGTCATCAGGATCAAGTGCATATTATTATCCATCAAACAAGGATTCATGTGCAGTGCCAGGACATCATATATTAACTGTAATGAGTTGTCCTACCCTAAGAGGAGCAGCAGAATTCAATACATTTTTCCACAAAAAGAAATTGATGAGAGCATCGAGCATGCAAAAATTGTATTAGGCTAGCACATGAATCCTCTAAGTAGGTCTTCCCCTTTCACTATTATAACTATTATTGCCAGTGTAGATTAGCAGTGAAATACAATTTTACATTTTTGCCTTTGTTTTATATCTATAAAAAAATGTAATTTTAATTTCTATAGGTCAAATTATGAGCTTAAGTGTGAAAAAATAGGTAGAATTGACGCACAACTTATGATATGGTGTTCACTTATATGTTAGTTACATGAAAAATACTAACATAAACAAACTTTTTTTTGCTGATTCTAATAGCCAATGCCTATGCCTTCATTTTTTACATTTCAAAAAAAAATTCTCATTTGATACCCCAGAGGTCAATCGTGACCTCAAATTTTGGTTACAGTGTAACTTTTTTATTTTTCAACCTAGAGTTCTAAAACTTGCATATTTGGATTCCTTGTCATTTTCTGATTCTAAATATATATACTTTTATATAATTGTGACCATTATTACCCAAGTTATGGGTTGCCAAATGTTAGTGACCTCGCAAGTGACCTCAAATTTCCCGAGGTCATATCTCTTGAACCGTTGGTCGGATTGACCTTATAATTTCAGAAATGGATTCAGGGCCCACAAACTCCCTATAAACCAAATTTCAGCAAAATCTGAGATGAGGGTGTTAGGCACTGGTTGATCTGACAGAGAATGACCCATTTGTGAAATACACCAGAACTTTAAACTTTTATGTGAATCACTCCCCGTCAAAGTAGAATTAAGAGAGTTACTAGGGAAAATAGTCTGCAACATTGAAACCAGAAACTGCATGATTAATAACTGCAAAACATGTCCTGGTTTAAATGAATTACGGGATTGGCTTCTTACCATTTTGAAAACAATGATTATGACATGGATGATGAGGTTTCCTTTAAGCAGTGGCTTCATACAGACCATACCCAACTGGTCACAATGACAAAAAGTGTTTCGAATATAGTAGAAGACATGTGAAAGTGCAAAAAAGTTGAAAGTACACCATTTCATAGCAAAAGCCAATCAAAATATTTGTCCGACTGTAAAGAAAACCTCAATGATTCTACAGCATTAGTGCTTGTTGACTTCTGTGAAAACTATAGTTTTATAATTCAGGATGCCGTACAAGGGCATCACTGGGACAATACCCAGGCTACCTTGCATCCGGTAGTCTGCTATCAAAAAGTTGATGGTGAACTAAAAGTTACAAATTTTTGTGTAATATCAGATTCACTTACACACAACACAACTGCAGTTCATTCTTTTTTATGTGAAGCCTTGAAATTACTTAAAAGTCAGAATCCTAAACTAAAACATATTTGTTACTTTAGCGATGGCACAGCAAGTCAATATAAAAACTATAAAAACATCATTAATTCAGTGTTACATGAAAAAGATTTCTAACTAACATGTGAATGGAACTTTTTTGCCACCTCTCACAGAAAGAGCCCCTGTGATGGTGTTGGTGGCACCGTCAAAAGTAGTGTTGAAAAATAATCGAAACTTCACAAACTGGTTTTTGATCGAACTGTTTTTGAAAACCGGTTTTAACTGGTTATGACCGAAAAGTATAGTAATTTTTAAAAGCCACAATTGAAAGGTACTGACTTTAACTCTTAACAAGCATAGCTTCTCGCCTATTTTTTGGTCAAAAGAATGCAAAAATGCAGCATCATATGTATGCATATGAATAAGAAAATGACAACTTTGACATATTTTATTTTAGCCAAAATAATACATTATTCAAACAATTTAGATTTGAAATAATTTTTTAAAATAAAACATCTATACTTAGAAAGAAATAAACTTCTTTTTGTAAAAAATTATAAAGAATAAAAATAAAATTTATCTCTATTTTGGAAAAAACATTGAAATAAAATTTTTTAATAACAAAACTTTACCTAGAAACAGAAAATTGACTCTTCATGTAAGAAAAAATATATAAATTAATTTAGATTTTATCCCTATTTTGGAAATGACATCTTAAGAAACAAAGGGCATTAAGGGTCTTATACTGCGAATAGGGCTTTAGTCGACTGACTCTACACTACAGCCTACATGATGAGACAAACTGAAGATCGAGTTGCCAGATAGGCAAAAATTATACTGAAGAGCAGTTGCCAGTTTGTCACAATTTAACTTAATAGGTAATGTATTTGAAGTTATTTTTTGTGCGCTGTAGTGCGTAGCTGCACGTTCGCGCAAGTTTGAGCCAAATAAAAATCAATCGATAAAACGGTTTTTCTTTTGGTTTTCGATTTTTAGGGGAATTTTACAAACTGGTTGAAAACCGGTTTTCAACACTAGTCAAAAGGTTAGTTGCCCGGGAAAGTCTACAAGTAAAGGTCACATCACCAATCCAAAAGAGATGTTTGATTGGTGCAAATCTAATATTAATGGTATACAATTTCTGTACATTGATTCAGCTAAAATTGAGGAAAATGCTAATTTATTTGAGTTAGAAAAAGGTATTCCTTAATTAAGACAATCCCAGGAACCCATTCATATCACTGCTTTAGACCTTCATCAACAGGCATTAAACTGTACAAAATTTCTAGTGGTGAAAATTTCTTTAACATACAACTTTCCTTCCTCAATGCTACACAAGAAAATGTGGCTTACCAATATAAACCTGGTACATATGTGGCCTGTTTCTATGAAGGTGACTGGTTTGTTAGAAACATAGTTGAAGTGTGTGATACTGAGAAGGATCTATTAGTAAATTTCATGAAAAAGAATCCTTTTAAATGGCCAGAAGAAGAGGATGTTTGCTGGATTCCATTCCAACATGTTTTGTGTTCAATTGAACCACCTACAGTTGCTGGGAAAATGGGAAGACAGTACATGTTATCAAATGATTGTTTATCTAAAATTGAGGAGTATTTTAAAAAAAGCCTAAGTAACTACAGACCTGTATCAAGCTGAATAATAAATTGCCAATTTATGGCTGTGAGGCCATGGAGTGTTGAAGACAATCAGACTTAAAGCCTGAGTACAATAATAAATTCCTGAGTCAGTGTCTAAACATAAGAGTTATTAGCTATATATAAGTTTGCATACGAATTTACATAAAACAACACATATTAAAAAAAGAATATGAACTTATAGCCAATAATTCACATGCTTAAAAACTCAGGAATTCATTATTGTATATAGCTAAGTACTGTACACTTGTATTAAGGGAAGTAATACAACAAAGCTACTTAAATTTAAGGTTTTGTACTGAAAATGGTGGTTACTGCTAGTTTATCTGTACTTAACTGCATAATTTAAATTACTAGGAAGTGCTTAAAGAGCAGTAGAACACGGTTCTACATGATTTACTTAGGTAGATCCAAGTATTGAGCCTACAAGCTGGTCCATCTGTTGTGTTAACTGCAAATGTAGTAATAATCTAGGTATATACGTATTATGTCTTTTTTATGAGTAAAACTTATTTAGCTAATTTAACATTTGTGAATTAACTTACCAAGTAATAAAATGGAAGTAAAATTACAATTCAATGTTGTAAAAAGAAATTTAAACATTTCAAAATTTTGAAAAAATTTAGAATTTTTCACAAAAAGTACTTTTCTTTGAATAGCCAAAACTATATGAAGGAGTTGAGTTGAGATCTATTCCTTAATATATGTTTTTGTACACATATGTATCTTTCTTTACTAGAAGTATCAACTCCGACTAATTTTGGACACCTTTATATTAAGCCCCGAAGTTGATGCTAATTTTGCAAATTTTGTGAAAATATCAACTTTTGGAAATTTAAAAAAATAAAAATAAATCCTTTTATGGTTATTTTTTTATTTCACTCATAAATTTACAACCCATAGAGACTATTAAAACAGCTGTGATTGATGTAGAACTCAAACTTTTGAAAATGGTAGAGTCGTAAAAGTGGGAGGAATTGATGCAAGCTTCAAAATGGAGCCATGTTTAAGCCCTTGTAACTCAGAAACTATTTGTTCCACAGCCTTTTAGCTTGCAAAATTGAAAAGCCCACCAGAAGTTGTATTGACATGACAAATTTGAAGCTTCTACTCCTATTAGAAGACACTTTCCAAGGCCTCTCAAAATGAAGGTGTTGGCCGATCAAGCCCAACATGGGCATTTTTTGTCGAAGGTGGGGCCATTTAAGCGACCATAAAATTAAACATTTTTGACTGAGGAAGCTAAAGTTTTAGATTTAAGCTATTGAATGGTGTATGAATCAACCCTGAAAATTTGAAGAAAATTGGAGATGGTCACATGACCAACTTTCTGAAATCTGTACCAGTTGAGCTGGAATGACTCGATAGTTAATGAAGTAAAAGATAATACCAAAAAATTCTGGGGATATGTAAACAGATGAACTAAGTCTAAGTCAGCAGTACTTAATCTTTATGTTGATGATTATATGAATGAGAGGACTGAGAATGACCAACAGAAAGCTGAAACATTAGCAGACTTCTTTACATCAGTGTTTATAAAAGAGACAGAGGGAGATATGCCTGAAGTGGAGTTGAAGACAGACAGGGAACTTGAGTTCATAGATCTAAGTCAAGGAAAAATCAGGAAGTTTTTGAAGAAATTGAAGAAAAATAAATCCTCAGGCCCAGACCAGTTACACACAAGAATATTTAAAGAACTGTCACATGAACTTGCTGGACCTCTGTGGGGAGTAATATCGATGCCACTGATTTGGAAGAGGACTTAGGTGTGCTAATCAGCAGTGACCTTAAGTTTACCAAACAGTGCATAGAGGTGGAAAAGAGAGCCCAGAAGCTGTTGGGTTATATCAGGAGACAATTTCAATTTTGGAACAAGGAGATTGTGCTCTCTCTGTACAATTCTCTGGTTCAGCTGCACCTGGATTATGCTGTGCAGGTCTGGTTGCCCACCCTCAGGAAAGATATTGAGAGGCTGGAGTGAGTCCAGATGAGGGCCACAAAGTTAATCCCTTCCGTTAGGCATATGGGCTACAATCGACGCTTACATGCCCTGAATTTGTTTTTGCTGGAAACTCGGAGGCTGCATGGTCAACTCATCAAGGTTTGCAAGCTCTTATGCGGGTTCAATGATGTCGATTTTAGAAGCATGTTTAGTTTAAATGATAACCCAACTTGCAACAATGTTTGGGAGTTGGATTTGAAACAGTTTAGGACAAGTGTGTGTGGGAATTACTTTACATATAAGATCTGTAACAGGTGGAACAGGCTACCTTCAGAAGTTGTGAACAGTTCTTTTGTGGATCTGTTCAAGAAAAGGTTAGACTGAATCTTGCACACTATTTGAGGGTGTATGAATTTTTCCCTGCCACCCATTGCCATTGGTACCTCCTTGGTATGGGCCACAAGGCCTTTTGAGGTACTACTTTTCCTTGTAACTCCTTGTAACTCTGTCTGATTTATTTAGTCTCTCTATGTTAAGAGGAGAAATGTCTGATGAACGGCAATATGCTAACATAATAGTGAGGCCTTGCATAACGAATTTAATTCATTCCAGAAGGTCATTCATTAACTGAAAAATTTGTTATGCAATGCATTAGTTCAATGGGATTTTCAGTAATTCGTTCCAGAGCCCAAATTTTGACCCTTTTTGCGCTTGTTTACCCATTTTTTAAAGGTTTTTTAGTGTAATGTGTTCTTATTGTTATAGTAATGTTATTCTATGTACAGGGTGGGCCGTAAGTTTCCATACATAGGAAAAATAAACATTTTTTTATGGACAACCATTTTTATTTATATAATATGCTCTACATGGTTGCCATTGTTTTGAAAACACATTTCAATACGTGTTCCCCACTGTTGATGAACACGCATTAGCACAGTTGACGTTATGCTTGTAATGGCGTTGGTGATACGTTCCTTTAGATGATTTATGTCTCGTATCTTTTCCTGATACTCCATGGCCTTCAAGTGCCCCCAAAGATAGAAATCAAGGGGGGTGAGATCTGGGGATCTGGGAGGCCACTCCACAGGACCACGCCGACCAATCCAAGCATCCGGAAACTGCTGATCCAAATACCAACGCACGTGAAGACCATAATGAGGTGGAGCTCCATCTTGCTGGAAGTAAACTGGGAAGTTACCTTCCTCGTTTAGCAGGGATGGGAAAATCTCTTCTTGCAACATGTTAAGATACCTTTCGGCATTAAGATTTCCACTGACAAAAATTGGTCCAATAATTCTGTCACCCCATATCCCGGCCCACACCATCACTTTACCGGCACCTTGCATCTTCATCGGACTCAGCCAGTTAGGGTTAGCATTACTCCAATAACGTATGTTTTGCCGATTAACCTCTCCATTGACGTAAAAATTTGCTTCATCAGTAAACAAGATCTTACGTCAAACGCATATTCTTAGGGTATCTGAAACATAAAAACAAACGTTTAATTTTTCCTATGTATGGAAACTTACGGCCCACCCTGTATATATTTTAAATAAACATGCTAAATAAATAAATTAAACAGTTAAAAATAAAAATATTTTTATTTACCTTGGTCTTGGAGGTGATGAGCTTGAGTGGGCCGGAGATGAGGCTTGAAGGAGGATGGGAATTAATGGTTTCTGGAAGGAGAATCTCCTTCCATTAGGACATCTGGGAGGTCAAATGATTCTCTCCTGGGTGTCCTATTGCCAGTTGGACATGGTTGAGGGTCATCAGGATCAACCACATCCACAGAAGATGTTGAAGTTGAAGCAGTGGGGGCTGTTGTAGTCTTGAAGTAGCTGTCAATTTTTCTCTGTTTCTTTTTGCTTTCTGCAAATTCCCTGAAATATGGCAGGACTTTGTCTTTGAAATGACAAATAGCAAGCTCAGTAACTTCAACATTAGGGTGCTTGCTTGCAATGGCCTTCACCTTGCCCCAATGTAACATTAATTCTTTGACTTCAGCAGAAGTTATTTTCTCTTCTGTTTCATCATCATCATCCTCACCAGCATCTGACCCTGACTCTGATTCCTTGGCCAACTCCAGAAGATCTTGTGCAGTCAACTCCTTTCCATCGTCTGCAAGAAGTTCTTCAACATCCTCTTGATTGACTTCAAGGCCCATGTCTTGACCCAACTGGACAATTTTAGCCTCTACATTTGGTTCATCTGTTTGAAAACCTTCAAAATCACGCACAGCAGATGGCAACAACTTCTTCCAGGCAGAGTTCATGCAAATTGTTGAGACTTCTCTCCATGTTCTCACAACATTCTTGACAGCCTCCAAAATGTTGTAATGCTGCTTCCAGAACTGTGTTAAGGTTACAGAATCCTCACTGGAGGTTGCATTATGGCACTGAGCAAACATGAACTTCATGTATAGCTTCTTGAAGTTTGAAATAACCTGCTGGTCCATAGGTTGGAGCAGTGATGTTGTGTTTGGAGGCAGATATTTCACAGTAATGAAGCTGAAACTTGTCTTGACAATTTTGTCCAGATCTGGGTCATGGGCCTTAGCATTGTCAAGAAGCAATAAGACCTTTAAAGGAAATTTATTGGTCTCCAGGTATTTTTGCACTGTAGGGCCAAAAACTTCCACAATCCACTGATTAAATAGGGTTCTTGTCACCCATGCCTTTTTATTGTGTCACCAAAACACCCCAAGAGTAGATGGGTTCATCATCTGCTTGAATATCCTGGGATTTTGGGAATGATACACAAGCATAGGCTTAATCTTCAGGTCCCCTGATGCATTCCCAGCCATAAGTAAAGTAAACCGGTCTTTCATTGGTTTATGGCCAGGCAGTTTGGACTCCTCTCTAGTAATGTAGGTCCTGTTCGGTAGCTTTTTCCAAAATAGGCCAGTTTCGTCGGTGTTAAAAACTTGAGGCAAATAATCCTCCTCCTCAACAAGTTCTGCAAATTCTATTTTAAATTCCTTTGCTCCCTCAGTATCAGCACTTGCAGCCTCACCATGCCTTATAATGTTCTTAATTCCTGACCTTCTCTTGAAATTTTCAAACCACCCATGACTTGCATTTGAATGATTCATATCTTTCAACTGATGCTGGAAGGGATTCCTTAATTTGTTCATATATTTGCACTGCCTTGTCACTAATGAATGCCTTAGTAATGGATTCCCCCTTCATTTCCTTTTCTCTAATCCATATCAGTAAAACTCTCTCCATTTCAGCAATAGCTTCCCTTCCTTTAATAAGTCTACTTATAGCATCACTTATTTTAGTTTTCATAATTTCTTCCTTCTTAAAAATTGTCGAAACTGTACTGGCAGACAATCCATATTCAGCAGCAAGATCTTTGGTGCTCGTTCCAGATTCACTTTTTTGAATAATGTCATGCTTCATCTGGAGACTGATAGTTTTCCTGGATTTCTTTGGAGCATTAGCAGATGATGAAGGTCTTTTAGGGGCTATGACTACACGTTTTATACACTTATAAAGCTAATAAATTAAAATTTAATAGTGAGCAATTGTGTTGTATTATTGTAACAACATGTGTTATCATAAGCCCACTTGGTTCACTGTAATTCGCTTTTTATCTTTATTATGTGCACTGTAATTAACTTTATTTAGCACTAATAATGCTTAAAAGCATTAATTATTATTTATTCACTATATTAATTAATGATATTATAGTGATAAATCACTGTAAAGCAAAATTAAAAAAAAAATTGATAGCAATTGTACACAACTGCTCACGACAGCTACCAACCTCCAACTGAACAGAAAACGTGTTATGTTTTTCGTTACCAAATTCGTTCTGCAAGGTAAAATCATTATTTAAATCAATGGAGCCTTATGGAGGTAATTCGCTAAGCAAAAATTTGCTATTTAAGGCATTCATTATTCAAGAAAGGAGATAGATGTTATCCGGGAAATTATTGCCGTGTCAGCACCAGAGGCCATACCTTGAAGATCTTCAAGCAGAGGTCCAGACTGGATGTCAGAAAGTTCTTTTTCTTACAGAGAATCATAGATGAGTAGAATGTGCTACCATCAGAAGCAGTAGGGTATATATAGGCACTAGGCAGAAAGTTTAAACTGGTTCAAGAAGTTTATAGACCTGATTTGCAGAAGTAGGAGGGGTTAATGATAAGCCAAAGGAGGCTTCCTACTCCTGTATTAACAGCCACTGATGACATCTACAGCTACGAGCAGTAAATGTTGTTGGTGGATCTGGGTAAGTCATTCCAAAAATCTACTATATAGGCTAACTGAAAAAATATTTTTGTAGATCAAGTCTACAAGTCTGTTTTCTTATGTCCTTGAGTTATTCCATCAGCCTCTGAGAAAAAGTTACATACACAGGGTTCTCACTAGGATTTTGAAAGTAGGAGTCCAGGACTCCCTTCCCAGAAAAAGTAGGAGTCCCTACTTTTAAAATGTTTTTTCAACAATAATTTCTAAAATAACTACCATATACAAGGCTGTGGCTATAAAGTTAACTTTTACCAATAATTCTAGTGAGTAGTAGCATGAAATAATGCATTAATTATGTTTGTCAGTTATTGTTTATTATTTGCAATAATTACAATAGGCTAAAACCAGGGATGGGGAGTCGGCCAAAAACAACCGACTCCCGAGTTGGTATTTTTAAAAAATGACTCCTGACTCTTTCCTTATCATGCTGATCTACAACCTTATAAATATTGGGATGTTTGTTTCGTAGATGGCGTTTCAAGTTTGAGGCTCTAGCTGGAGCATTAGCATGTTTCCCAGTGTAAGCACTAATTTTTGCATTACTCTCTCTACCATCCTTTTCTACTGGACAAATAAAAATACTTTCATCCTCATTTAGCTTAAAATATTGAAAGACTGCTGATTTTCTACTAGGCCCACGACTCATTACTAATAGGGGCTAATTAAATTAATAATTAATATATTACTAATTTTTATATGGTACCTAGTATCCTAAAATAGAAATATGAAATTCATTTGCTAAGATTTACCAAAACAATAAATCAAATGTGAAAATGTGAATCTAGAATTAGTTCAGGAAGATATTTATTTAGGGCAGAGTAGTATTCTGGTAAATTGTTGGCATATAGAAATTGAATCAGAGTCGGGAGTCGGTCGTTTTTACCGACTCCCGACTCTTCAAAAAAGCCCCGACTCCCGACTCCGACTCCGACTCCCCACCTCTGAAAACTAATCAGGCCTTAGGAGCGGCGTTCATTACACATTCACACAAGTTATAATGTTACAGACCAACAAAGACCCTAGGATCCACTCATGGTTGGTCTACCTAACTGTGTTTGTAATTGTGTATGTCCTCCGTGGTGGCGGAGGGGACCTACAATTTTATGTGGGTTCTGAACCACAAGAACATAAGAAATTTATGCAAAAACTGCCTGTACATTGGCAATGACAAATTTTTTCATAACTAATTAATTATCGATTTAAAACTAAAGATAGAATTTCTGGATCCAGAGGATCAAGTCATAATAGACTACTGTCCACAAATATGTTACACTCTATATCTATTTATAACCAACATGCAAATATATCAGATCCAAAGAATCCAGTCAATTTCATTATGGTATCCATCAATACTAGTACCTTGCCAATGAAAAATAAGTCATGATCCATATCGATTGCAGACCAAGTCAAAATTTACATATACATTACAATATATATACTTAGGAGGAAAAGTGTAGGTGTGGCTGTAAAGACTGTACAGTAATGTAGAATGTGTGTGCACCCATTTTGGGTCTCCCATTTCAAGGTGTTTGTGGGGCAAGTGAAGATCATGAGTTTTTCAATACCTCACAGTATTATGGGGGGCACCGCTCGGCAGAGGAATCTCTCTAAATGGGGGGTGTAAGGACAGAGAGTATCCCCTAACCCAAGATGCTGCCTCCCTATATCCTACAACACTTGTGTTGAGCTGTGGGATTGATCACCACAAAGCCTTACTTTTACTACCTTAAACTATACCCAATCTATCAACATATTTGTCTAATCGATTTTTAAACATGTTTATAGAAGTGCTACTAATTACTTCTACCAGCAAACTATTCCAGCTATTTACTATTCTATGTGTAAAAAAGTTTTTGGCAACTGCTGTCTCGAACCTTCTACTTGTCAACTTACACCCGTTATTTCTAGTCCTAGTATATTGAGATATTTTGAAAAAGCTATCTCTATCTATGTTATCGAACCCATTCATAATTTTGAAAACCTGGATTAGATCACCCCTTAGCCTCCTAGTCTCGAGTGTTGTCAATTTTAACTCCTTAAGCCTATCCTCGTACGACTTTGACCTAAGCGACTGAATCATCTTAGTTGCTCATCTTTGAACTCTTTCGATTTTGTCTATATCTTTGCGCATATACGGATTCCAAAATTGGACCGCGTACTCCAAATGGGGTCTAACTAATGATTTATAAAGAGGAACTATAATATCGCGTGATTTGTACTCAAAATTTCAAGCTATAAAACCTAATACTTTGTTCGCCTTATTGACCGCTGCTGTACTTTGTTTCGCTACTTTTAAATCACCAGTGACTATAACTCCTAAATCTTTTTCCTGCTCTATGCTTGTTAAATCTTTCCCTGACATACTATACGCAAAATTACCATTACACGAACCTATATGCAAAATTTTGCACTTATCAACGTTAAATCTCATTTGCCATGTGACTGACCAATCAATGATTTTATTCAGATCTTCCTGGATTTTACCTCTATCTTCGTCATTAATCGCCCTACCACCCAGCTTCATGTCATCCGCAAACTTTGAAACTGTGCTGACTAGGCCGACATCTAAATTGTTAAAATATATAAGAAAAAGCAAGGGGCCCAATACAGAACCCTGAGGAATGCCACTCGCTACATTAGCCCAACATGACTCTGCTCCATCAACGACCACCCTCTGTTTCCTACCTCGCAACCACTCTTCTATCCAATTTATTACTACACCCCTGATTCCATGAGCCTTAGTTTTTTCAATGAGTCTTTTGTGCGGCATGGTGTCAAACGCTTTTTGAAAATCTAAATACACTACATCAACCGCCCTATGTCTATCGTAAACGTCAACCATGCTTTGGAAAAATTCTAAAAGATTAGTTAAGCAAGATTTGTTTCGCCTACAACCATGCTGCATATTTCTAACTAGTTTATGCACTTCTAAGTGTTCGACTATACGATCCCTAATTATTGATTTCAGTAGCTTACCTACAACAGACGTTAAACTGATTGACCTATAATTTCCCACCACACCTTTATCACCTTTCTTAAAGATAGGTGTTATGTTTGCTAACTTGAAATTATCTGGTACGCACCCCTCAGAAATAGACGCATTAAAAATCTTTGTTAGTGGCACAACAATGCTATCTTTTAATTCTTTTAGTTGTATGGGATATATGGAATCTGGCCCCGGTGATTTACGCGTTTTCATTTTATCAATATAGCGCATTACCTCCGCTTCACTAACCACGATATTATCCAAAATATTGCCATTATCAAAAGGTATTATGTCTATGACCGTAGGAATATTCGTTAGATCTTCTATAGTAAAAATTGACGTAAAAAATTCGTTTAGCAAGGTAGCCATTTCCTTGTTTTCAGAAACTAGATCTCCTTTTACATTTTTCAAAGGCCCCAAGACACTTTTTACTGGATTTCTATTATTGACGTATTGAAAGAATCGCTCGGGGTTTTCTTTACCGTCACGAGCTATGGAGATTTCAAATTCGCGCTTGGACTTTTTTATTACACTTTTTGCTTCATGCCTTAGAGATATGTAGTTTCGTAACAACAGATTATCTTTATCGCACTTATATAGCCTATAAGCCTTATCTCTACCCTTTATAATGTCTCTTACTCTAGAAGTAAACCACAAGGGCTTGTTGTTTACTTTCGCACGCTTAATTTTGTACGGTACACATTCCTCATTTATAGTCCTAAATACTGTTTTGAATGATTCCCACATTAGTTTTGCGTTGGAGTTCCCCATTACGTTTTCCCAATTGACATGTGAAAATTTATTTCAAAATTTACTAAAGTCTGCGTGCTAGAAGTTAGGAATTTTAGTCGAGTTAGTTGGTTTCGAGTGACTTACTGAGAGGACAAACTCTACCATATTGTGATTGTTGTTTACCTTACTTTCATTCTTTTTTACCATATTTGTGCACCTACTTTTAATATATTTGTGCTGTACTTTATAAAAATATTCTTTACATTAGGTTAGGTTAGCCATTCATCTCTGGGCTCATCATGTTAGCCTAGGCCCAGGGTCTAGGATTCTGTACTGGTACTACCAGGAAGAGGTTAAATTTAATCACAAGTTCAATTTTACACTCTGTTGAATATTGGTTTGAGATCCACTGGTAGGTGTATTGGTACCCTACTGAAGTTAGCTAGTTCCCTTCTGTAGGCTTGGCTGTTTACTTTGACATACCTGTTACACACAAGCATATAATCTACCAAACAAACTTTTCCTGTTTCATATTAACAGGAAATAAAAAAAATAAATTAAACAGTCAAAATGCATGCATACATACTTGTCTGACCCACTCCTTATAATGTAAATAAACAGCAGCTGGTGCTGCATGACACGCAGGGCATGAGAAATTGCGAGAATGACGAGATTTATGATAAATAAATAAATAAAATAAATAAATGAGGATACCATAATTTTCAGAGCTAATATTTGTATTAATAAAATAATAATTTTGTGTTTACATTACTTTTGAAGTCAGTACTGTTCAAATTAAGGCAAAGTTCAGTCCAGCCCAAGAATATCACAGGATTCACGTGTAACTAGTAACGTTACTGAATAAAGAATTTAGCGTTATATATATGTTGTTATTAGCTTATTACCACTGCTTTAGATTTTAATCCTTACCTGATGGTGTAAAGTGTACATGATATCACTTGTTTAAAAAACCATGCCATGCTACAAGAAAAGTTATTACATATTTAACTTTAAAACACTAATGATGAGTAATAATAATTAGATACAAAAAATATACAGATATGTAAATATGTTTGATGAAACAGTCACCCATGTTCAGTTGTGTAGGCCATGTAAACAAGCACCACACAGTAGTACTTGATCGTGGAGTTATAATACTGAGTCATGTTTCATTTGTATAGTTCCGATATTTTCCATGATATTTCTATATTTGTCAATTAAGTAATTTAATAAATTATAAATAATTAATAAATAATTTATGAAGAAAATAGTAAAAGAGCATCTTGCTGTGTTTCCCAGTATTTGAAAATAACACATCAGGCAGGATTTTACATGCATCCCAGAATTGTTCCCAAATTATTTTAGTGTCCTTTTGGGAAAAGTATGCATACAGATATGCTGGATTCAGTGTTTTTGAGAACCCTGATAGCTCTAAATTGTCCAAACCTGAAAACATTTTGCGCATCTGCATCATATTTCTCCTCATACAATGTCTCTCAAAACTAAACATACTAGTTCCTTTAATCTTTCTCTGTATTCCAATCTTTTTAGGTTAGGGATAAGCTTGGTTGCCCCCATGTTGCACACCTTCAGTATCATGTTTAAAGTGAGGGGATGAAGCTTGAATACAGTATTCTAAGTGAGGCCTAACATAAGAATTATATAATTTACAGATGACTTCCTTACTCTTGTAACTAACATCCCTCTTAATAATACCTAACATTTTATTTGGTAAACCTTACTTTCAAGGTTGCACAGCAACCATGTATCCTACATTAATAACATACATATCAATCAATAGGGCAGAAAAAAATATGGTACATATATATATATAAAAGGCAGGGTTGGTACCCAAAAACCCACATCAATTTATTTCTCATAAACTTATTTTAACTTGGCATTTTTTATAATATGGTTATGCAGTCTTATATATTAACAACTATAAACTATAATTAATGTGATAAGGCCAATATAAACTAAAATTTCAAGAAACTATTTATTTGATATGTTTCATTATGAACCTTATATCTAATACCGTACTGTATCTAATTTATCTATCTTCTAATTGGCTACCTATATCTAAAAATAAATCATGTTTCTTTTCAGCTTTATAATTTAAATAATTTAAGTGGTACCCAATATTGATTATTGATCAGTATGTTCAGCATCTTTTGACCTTAGGTGGCGGTAGATTCAAACCAACATTTCTGCCTTTTCTTTCCCTAACCCATTTTGCATTTTACTCCATACCAAGCCAAATGTTGAAAAAAATCTTTCCAATGATCCAGAACTGGCTGGACAACTATGAATAGATCTCATAAATTTAGCAAAACCTAATGGTAACCTGGTCTCTTTTTTTTCTTTCATTTCAACAATTTTCCACCAATTACTAGCTGATGTAGAGCTCACTATACTACCTTTGAATAAATAAGGAGGAAAAATTAGTGCGTCTTTTAAGCAGAATGTATAATATCCTGCCATGTATTCTGAATTTATTTCAATCAGCCATTCTTCAGCCTCTTCCTCTTGAACTCTATTCAGTTTTTGTCCTGAAAAATAATAGAACTGTGGAAACAAAAATATAAATAGGGTAATTCCAGGACAAATAGACAAATGAAAGTGCCAAATGTACACTCCATCATCTCCAAAATTCATGAAACTTGGTGTGAGGGTTGGTTTTGGTCCAAATTACAAAAATCTGAATTTTTTTGAAAATTGGTCAAGTTGGTCAAATTTTATGGCTTGACCAAATTTTGGCCAAATGAAAAAACCAACAATTTTTAAACGTAAATATCTCAGCTGCTAATTGTGGTAGCGTAATAAGTCTTAAATGATAAAATATGTAAAATTAACTGTAGTTTCTAAATATGTATCATTTTTTTAGGGTAACAAAAATAAAATTATGATTTTTTGGAAAAAATTTCAATTGTTTTTTTTTTGCGATTTGGCAGCGAAGATATCATTTTTCGAAAAAAAGACCAAGAATAAAAAATGTTTATTTGATGTATGTACCAGGGTTGTGGAGTCGGAGTCGTGGAGTCGCACGTTTCAGGGCGGAGTCGGAGTCGAATTTTTACAATGTGTGGAGTCGGAGTCGGAAAATTTTGGACCGACTCCACAACCCTGGTTATAGCCACTAGGTTAAGAAGGGTTATTCAATTTTAAGTAGGACTACTACTGGTTAGACCTTAATTATGTTTAAGAGAATCTTTTTCATTTATATATATATAGTTATATATATATATATATATATATATATTATTGGAAAAAATAAAAATCCCTTAATATGATAATATCTACAAGTCAATATCCTTCTTAATATTTGAATGTTCCCTTATCCTAGAAAGTAACCTGACGATTCATGTGGTGGTGATGAAATGTCTTATTATTATGATAATTATAGAGTGAAACACTAGAGGAGTCGGAGTCGTATATTTAAAATGTGAGGAGTCGGAGTCGGATTTTTAGATTTTTTACAATGTGTGGAGTCGGAGTCGGAAAATTTTGGACCGACTCCACAACCCTGGTATGTACACCATAATAAGTAATAAAAAGTCAGCTTATAGTTTATTATAAGGCTCAAAACTGAGTTTGAAATTAAGTAATAAATTTTTTTTTCAGACGATGAAGATTTATTACAGACTTGTTGGTCCAAAAAAAGACAATTTTCAATTCATATAAAAAATACATGTTGATAAACCAAAGGAGAAAAAATCTTTTAAAATATATGTACAATGTACATACATAACCTCTCGTATATTTAGGGTGTCAGAATATATTGACAATAATAATGTTTAATTTATAAAGCGCTTATCAGAGTATAAAATACTCTTCCTAATACTACACGTACACAAGTCTTTGAGAATGAATTAAGAGACAGTATTCTCATCCAGTGAATCCAAATTTTAGACACTAATAATATAATAATAAGAAAAAAGAATTTGAAAAGATTTTTATAACTATTAAGTAGATACATAAATCTTAGATAAAAATTTTAGAAATATTATATAGACACTCTTAAATAGTATACATTCGATAGAATTTATTTTATCTTCTTTGAAAAGTTATTTAATTCTTGAAGCGGAAAAATGTATTGTATTCTTGTTCCTCCTCGTAAACTTGCTTCAGTACTCCCAAATATATTTTCTGTTGGAATGTGACAAACATCTTGTGCAGGAAAAATGTATGAGGGACATACGCCCGAAGGATGGAGAAATTTTATCAGAAAATCATCATATTCACAGTCAAAGGACTGGACTAATCCGAGCCATAGTTTATTTTCATACATACAACCCACAAAAGAGCCTGTTTCAATTTCGCGTTGAGAGACCGTATTATGTTCTTGAACTGAAGCAGAAACTCTAATGAGCTCTCTTATTTCGTCTGACTGTGCACTCTGAGAGAGTGGATAAACCTTCAATGAATTCTTGGAAATTGGGACGAAGCGATGTAATTGTTGAGTACCTTTGATAGAAGTAATAGGCTCACTCAGACATTTTTGCAAAGAAAGCTCTACATCTACAACTTCGTAGAAGCCTTTATCTGTTTTTGTCCCGGCTTCAATCCAGTTGTAAAACAAATTCATAAATTTAGGTTGCGTGAAATAATCAAATATCAAATATTTTGTATATATGTATTCAAGTGCTGATGCTAATATTTAAAAACAGAAAACTACGAATTTGGCATTAAGAAACAAATGTCCTGAACGGAGTCTCTTGTTTTATTACCTGTTTTAATAGGGCTTTCATCAAATAAAGGTAAAATATTGTTGCTGAGCAAATCTTTATTGAATTGCCTGTCTTGAACGACAAATTCTTCCAATGGTGGTGGATTCGTGGAATTGCTACTGCTTCGCTCCATAGATTCGTTAAGTATGTCTGGCTCAGGTATTGGCGCAGGTTCCGGCTCTCTGGATGAACGTTGAACATGTTCTAATACAATTGGCTTCTTTTTAATTGTGACATAGCAATTGCTGCATAGTAATTGATTTTCTTCCCAAATTCCATAGCTTGCAGCTGCCATGGCAGAGTTTACTTTTTTGATGTTACAGAAAATTCTTCTTGAGTGTTTTTTCATAGGATCGCAACAAAATTTTGTTTTGAGGCATTTTAAGGGTTAGGTAAATTTATGTATACTAGAAAATTAGGTATATACTGAAAATCTGGAAAGAAAGCAAAAAATTGTTAAAATTTGGAGGAATTTTTTTTTAGTCATTTTTTTTCATAATAATCGTCGATAAGCTGACTTTTTATTACTTATTATGGTGTACATACATCAAATAAACATTTTTTATTCCTGGTCTTTTTTTCGAAAAATGATATCTTCGCTGCCAAATCGCCAAAAAAAAAAAAAAAAAATATTTTTTCCAAAAAATCATAATTTTATTTTTGTTACCCGAAAAAAATGATACATATTTAGAAACTACAGTTAATTTTACATATTTTATCATTTAAGACTTATACACTACCACAATTAGGAGCTGAGATATTTACGTTTGAAAATTATCGGTTTTTTCATTTGACCAAAATTTGGTCAAGCCATAAAATTTGACCAACTTGATCAATTTTCAAAAAAATTCAGAAATTTGTAATTTGGACCTAAACCAACCCTCACACCAAGTTTCATGAATTTTGAAGAGGTGACCATGTACTTCATTTGTCTATTTCTCATAGAATTACCCAATAATATAGATTATATAATTTATGTTATAGTATCTAATTTATGCTAATTGTTATCTAATATGGCAATGCTAGATGATTTGATTCAGATTAGAGAAAACTCTTCTGCCCATACGGTTGAGTTACCTATGTTTTATATATGGTATTGATAGTAGTTAAGCATTTAGGTCCTATTTACTTTCATACTTTCAGTCAGTTATATTTGCCAAAAGATGACATGGCTCCATAGCTTTTTTAAATCTCTTAATAATATCTTCTTTGTATGGAGCTAATTTTTCATCTTGGATTAAATTGAGCCAAATTTCAACAGCATCAGATAATGTTGTATTATCAGCCTGCAACTGTAACAAAAAAAATAAAAACTATAAAGTTATATATGGCTGAATGAAAAACATCTGTAAACATTTAGAATTATGCAGTTAGAATTTATTTTTTGGTGTTACAAGTTAGAACACACAAAATGAAGTGTATTTTAATTATTTATTAGTACTACTGCTTTAGTACAGGATTCTAGAAAATAAAATGTGCACTATAAGTCTATAAAATATCTTGAAATTAATATTGGTATTTAAAGTTAAGTAATTTTAACTGCATAATATAAATATTAAACACACCTTATCTAGAGCATTTCCAACAAGTAAGAGTTGTGACTGTAAATTGAGTGTCTCTCTCTGTATAGATAAGTTATCTATCAATTTTCCGATGTTGTGATCAATGTCTTCGATATGCTCTCCTCTTATTTCTATATATAGAGAGTAATTTGACAAATAGGTTTTTATGCATTCTAACTGAGAATTCCATCTGGTTTCATTTGGTAGTTGCGACATCATACCTCCTTTCTCCATTAACCAACCCTGAAATATAAAATTTATTACAAATATTGCTGGATTTGACAGCATAAATACGGTAAATAGCCTATGCAACTTATTAATGAGTTATGAATTAGGATTCACACTGACAGTGCTAATGAATAAAAGTAAAGCTGACAGTAGCTAGTTTATTGGATTTGTTTTTAGCTTACATGAGGTTGGTGATGGTTTCAGAAATATTTGTTAATTTCTACAACATACTTGAAAACTGATTTTGGGGGGGGATCTTTTTCTACCAAGTTTAGATGGTCTGCTGAACAGCCATAAGTAATAAGACTGTAGTTGTCCTCCTCAAGAATTTCTCTCATTCTTATCATTTTGTCTTCTTCATCAGTGCATATAGCAAATACCTGAAAATAAAATGTCATAACTCATAAGGAACTGAGCATTTGAGTATACCAAGGCGGAGAATTACATTCAGTTTATAACTAAAATAAAATGTACCTACAAAATAGTTATACTTACCTCAATGCCATATATTTCTTTAGTTTTTGTTATTGCTTCTCTAGCTAACTGTGCACAATATTCTGCTGTCTTTTTTGTACTTCCAGCATCTCCTGCTGAAATCAGATATGGCTTTTTTCCATTATGAATACTGTGCGCAATAATAGGATCATTACCTACTGAACTCCAGCCATCTTGTATAAGGGTAATGGTACAATCATCAAGATTAAGGTCATTCTTCATTTCATGGATTACTTCATCATTAACTTTTATTAACAGATCAGATGCTGCTTCAGTGGCTGCGTAGGCTGTAGTCCCAAAGTATCTGTATTGTCGAACCACCCAGCACTTTTTCACGTTTCTGGGTTTGTGATAGTCAAGAGATTGGGCAAATATGTAATCTCCTCAGGTATCTAGGAATGCCTTTCTCGTCAGTGGCTTATTTCCAGATTATTATTCAGGTCCAACTCGCACGTTAACTGTAAAGGTCTTCCCCCAGTTCAGGTGTCTAAATCTGACTCTCCAGTGAGTAGGAAAACCAATCACTCAGAGTCCAAGAAACGGCTGGAATTCAAAGGTAGACCTAATAGAAGTAAACTACTCTGTTTGCTTTTCTCTTTATTATATCCAAAATAAACAATTATTCAGTGTGAAAGTATAAACATAACAAAAAGACTGGCAATGAATCGCAATTAACAAAACCTCTGGAAAACCAATAACACTTGGTGAGATTTGGCAGAAAGGATAGAAAGCAAGTGGGAGACAAGTACCGGAAATGACTTGCACAGAATGTTAACCCTTGTCCCAGCCTAGCTAGTACCCTCCAAACTTGATCGCCCCCTTTATGACCTGAGTTTCAATTTCATTATACACTTTATACACTGGCTAGTTAGTAGGGTTAGGGTCACCAGCCTGATTCCAGGGCAGATCCCAGTGGCCAACAGTGGTTGACACAATCTCAATGGACTGCGTAGCTCCCACTGGATTGGATCCACAATCCAAGCCTGATGGATCTGGACCACGTGAGTTGAACCCCAACTGGTTGCCTAGACAACACAAGATTATTAGTTACATGCACCAGGCACCATTGATCACAATAATAACATAACATAACAGGCAATTAATCAACAAACATTAACTGGAATCATGACTTCATAATTGATCACTGGAAAACATAATTTACTCATGAAATCAAAACATAATTAATAAATAACCAACATAAAAAATACTAACTACAAACATTGACAATTATGGCAAACCTATCTCACACGAGTTAATCAACCTATAATCAGTGGTGACCTATAATAATGATAATGGGTTCTCTAGCTAGTTACATGACGGTCACAGATGACTATGGGGAGAGAAAAACTTGAGAAGAACCAGATAGGACTTGAAAATTAAGGTGAGGTTTTTGTGAAAAACTCCACAACCCCCAAAAGGGGGATTTGAAAAATCAGGGGGGGGTGAGAAACTTCATAACCCCCACATTCCTTCTCCCCTAAGAAAAAAAAAACATCTTACAATTCTTTCTTCCTCCATGGTCTCTACCAGGATAATGCATCTATTGACAATCTAAACATAGGAGTATACATTACAAAAAGTTATTACATCAAAACAATGCTGACCCTCCCAGTTAGTTAATTTACTTACATTAACACTCAATAGTACCACAAATTATGATCGACTTATTTAACACCAATTGTTTCACTCAAACTGACCATTTATAACAAATAGGGAAAAACTACTTACATAACCAAGTCAACTTAACAAAATGCCCAAATCTCACTATTACATTAATCAATTTGGTACCACTAAACGTTATGTGAGTTTTTTTTTTTTTAAACCAGAGTATCAGTAGGAATGGTGAAAAAAAGAAAAGGAGGAAGACCAAATCAAGGCTAGAAGTGCCACCTTATTCCTGTCAAAGGAAACCAAGTGAAAGAAAAGAATGGGCCAAATCCTCACACTAACCCCCCCTTCCCCCCTACCACTGGAATGTCAATTAGTAGTAAGCCAGTAGCATGCATCATTCCATATCTTTCCCTCAGAGGTTTATCCCTGCTGCTTACTCCCCTAGAACAATTAATTGTTGACCCCTTCAGAACAAAAGGTTCACTAACTACCCCTCCCTGGTTATATACCCAAAATAAACACAGAAATCAGTGAATAATCCATTCTTACATCCCTTTCGAGGGCTGAGTACATTGGGTATCCTCTCACAGGAAAGAAAACCCCCAAATCGTCATTTTAGGGTGTATTTTATAACAGATTTACCCACAATACTTCACTTCAGTTTACTCTGTTGCCTCTGATTCTGTACTCAAGGGTCTGTGTTTGTACATTTGGTAATTCTGCAGGATTGCCACAGGAGCATGTGAATGGGCGGTTGAGCCATGACTGGGTTAAGTTAGGTTTCTCTGATCGTGAAGTCTTGGTCTCAGTTTAGAAATGATGATGATCACTAGTCCAGGCATGAACCTTTTGTCTATACTCATTTAGTATCTCCTGACATGCGGTAAATCCTGAATGCACAGGGCTAAAACTAACATGGCAAGACTGAGATCAAGGAATTTGAGGTGATCCAGGCACGGAATCGGTGAACCCAAGGAATGAATTCTCCAAAGTACTCAATGCATCATTAGCTAGGTCTAGAGACTGTTGTACAAGTCTCAATGATTGCCGGGCCAATTTTAATCCATCTAATGGAGTATCTTCTTCCAGTGTGTCCATATGTTCATGCAAATCTGTCACATTACCCCCTGGACTTCAGTTTCCCCAAACTCATTTTTAGAAGCAGCACCCCACAACTGATTTTATTGTAGTGGAGATATGATTTGGGGACTCATGAGGCAAGACTCACTAACCGGAATACTGGAGGAAATTGATTCTAATAACCTTGCCAAAATCAGAGTTTTCTCATAACCAAGTGAAGGTATATCATTACCCTCTGACTCCTGTATAGTTCGAAAAACTTGCTCCCCCACTGGATTAGCCCCTGCTTGAATCGCTTTAACTGATGTCTGAACATCTGTCTCCCCTGAATGCTGAGTTACTGGAGGCATATCTCCATAGTTTAGCTCCACTGGTGGACACCCTTCCATTCCAGCAGTTGTCTCAGCACTAAAATTACTGGCCCCATCATACTCCCAACACTCTACCAAAGGGTCTCACCAGGTAATACTTTGTCACGCATTCAGGAGTGTATTCAACTGGTGATATTTCTCTGAAGAAGAGAGTTCCTCATCTGTATCTTAACCACTGGTCCCATCACTGGGGTTCCCCATGAAAGCTACCTGGGATTCCACGTCAGGGGCACCAAAGCCCTCAAAGGAATATTCAGAGCCATCAACTGACTCACCCCTATGCCTGGCAAAGGGTATGTTTTTGGCAATTGATGGTAAGTCCAGGATCTGGATCTCAGGTACTTTCTGCAAGTCCTGTTTTCTCCTATGCTTCTGTAGATATTTTGGGGGTTCATGCCAGGCCTTCAAATGGGTATGATGTACTTTTATAACTTGGGGGGTGCCCTCAACAGTTGACATAGTCAATTCATAGGATACTCCATTACATTGTACTTGACTAACCTTGTAAGGACCAGTATACTTGGGGGAGAATTTCCAGGAGGTGCTCCGGTCACTGGTAATGATCTTAACTACTTTCTGGCCAACCTGGAAAGGTGCAAACCATGGATGGCCCTCCTCCCATATTTTGCACAATTGAGGGGGAACAACTACAGTAGCAATATTCTGGTGACGTTGTTCCAAGAGACAGTCAGCGGGGGTTGTCTTTATTTCAGAATGGAAGGTATTGTTGTAGGTAATCACAGCTGTTACCAGTTTCATATCCCATTCCACTCCTGATTGTCCCAAGCTTCTCAAGAACTCTCCAATTGTTCTATTTACACGTTCAACAGCACCATTGATAGCAGGCTTAAGTGGACTAGAATAAACATGCATAATTCCATAGCGATCAAGGAACTCTTGGAACTACTCCAAATGGAATTCAGGCCCATTGCCTCTCGGGAGCCTCTGAGGAATTCTTAACAGGTTGGGGAAAATATCATGCTCCATCAACTGGATAATGGTAGAAGACCTTTTCGTTCTTACTGGGTGAGCCACAACCCACTTGCTAAAATGGTCAACCATCACAAGACCACCAAGGTACCCTTGCTGGGTGCGTGTGAAAACCACAATATCAGCAGCCACTAATTCAAAAGGATGTTCAGTTTTTATCTTTAAGGTTGGTAGGATGATAGGCTGACTAGCTACTTTATACAACTGACAGGTGTCACAGGTAATACAGATGTCACTAGCTACTTTATACAAATCTGGGTGCCATACAAACAATCACAAAGCTTCCACCAACTTATTACGCCCAATATGTGCCATTTCCGTGTGGAAACTGAGGGCCATATCCACGAGCAATGTGAAAGGTACTACACAGCTAATATACCCAGTCCTACTTTGATGTACTATCACCCCACTCCTTAACTGTAATTCCCTCCAGTTCTGCTTAAACTGCCTCAAGGCAGGTTTGCCCTCTGGTAGGGGCTTTGACTGGGCCAATAGTCCATGCTCCTGTCGCAATAATCGGTTCCATTTTTGCATTAAAATCACTGATTCTGAGTCAAGCAACTCTCGGTTCACTATCCACTTCTTGCCTTCCTCAAATACTGTACCCAACTCTGGCTCCTCTGCTTCTCTGTCTGGTACCTCTTCCTCCATGCATGCTGCCTCATCTAGCACCTCTACTCCAAAACAATCCACTAACTCTGGGTCTCCATATGACCATTCAGCTACATCAAACTTCATTTCAATGTCAGCCATAATTAGATAGTTTGAACCTAACAAGAAACAGTATGGGAAACTATTCTCTGGGGCTATTGCAAAAGGTAGTTAGATCTTTTCATCTCTACCCTGAATAGTCAATTTTACCAGTCCTAAACAGGGTACCAATTTCACACCAATCCCAGCCAAGATTATCTGGCAAGACCATACTGATATTTCTTCCTCTTCACTCACTTTTAAACTCTTGACCACTGACTCGGATACTAAGCTAATCTCTGCTCCTGAATCCAACATAGCACAGTAATTGACTGCAACCAACTGTACCCAAGTCCAAGCAACTGGTCCTCCCTGGTGTGACCCTTTCACCCCTGGCTTCCAGATCTGGATTCTGCAGTAGCAAATTTCCTTCACACTGTTCTGTATCACTTCTTTCTGCTACCTCATGGCCAGTTTCCTGCTCCATAGTGTCCACCTGTTCCACCATCAACTCAGCTGGCTCAGCAAACCACTTGTGTTCTCTCACTGGATTGTAGTGTACTCCAGATATACACTGCAAATGGACCCTTCTTTCTGGGATATCAGGAACAGTTAGTCATAACGTACACAACTGGCTTTACACCATAGTGAACCCAAACCCTCAAGGAATAACAATGGCTTGCAGCTAATAGTACTTCTGGAGTTACCAATACTCAGGTTGTCTCATCATTTTTAGGTCTTTTTTGTGGTGGGCATTATTTGAAAGGTGATACCTCTTGGGAGAGGTGATCAATTCATCCATCAGCTATCTCCGTAATTCAAATGGGTGTTGTGGAGGATTCCAAGGTGGCCCATGCTTGTAATGATGATCCTGCAACACTTGTACTAGGCTAATAAACAACGAATCACCACCTCCATCAACTTTCATGAGTACTCGCAGTCCAGGTGGTAAGCGATTAGTGAGGTTCTGTCTTCTCCAGTTGGTCACTCCCAGCAGGTGTATTCGTGACAATGCATCTGCAGCTCCATTCTCAGTCCCAGGGCGATACCGAATTTCAAACTCAAAGTCGAGATCTTCATAAGTTCGGGCCAATCTACTATCAAATCTTCATGTTGCTCAGGTATTCTAATGGTTGATGGTCTGTATACAGTAAAAGGCACACCATATAGAAATGGGCGAAATGTCTTCACACCCCATCTTAGGGCTGCCAACTCCCGTTCTATAACTGAGTACATTCTCTGGGCCTTGGAAAAGGTCATTGATGCAAGCAATCACCTTAAAATCACCATTCTGTTGTTGTCCCAAACAAGCACCAGCACCAACCCGGAAGCATCCACATACAGTTCCAATTTTTCAGCTTCAGGTCTGTAATCTGGATAGGACAGTTGCACTTCCTTAACCAAGGCCTCTTTCACTGTAAAAGCCTTGTCCATTTCAATTTTCTCTTGATCTACCTCCAGTTAAATGAGACAAAGGTTATCACTGAACAATCTGGTACAAACTTTCTCTGGAAATTCACTAAACCCAAAATTCCCTCATCTGTCGAACAGTTTCTGGTTTTGGGAACTCGTGCACTTTCTGCATATATTCAGGGGATTTCCGCAAACCTTCTCTCCCAACCAAGTGTCCCAAAAATGCAACCTCAGGTTGGAACCATTGACATTTCACAGGTTTGACCTTTATGCCAGACTTCTCCAGAGTATACAGGACTTTATCTACCAGTTGAAGATGTTCTTCGAACGACTCGCCCATTATTAGGATATCATCAATGTAGATGATAACTCTACTTCTTGGAAAACCATGTAACACTTCTTGTACCATCCGTTGGAAACTAGCAGGAGCATTCTTTAATCCAAAACTCAGTCGCTTAAACTGCCAATGCCCTCTGGTGGTTGAAAAAGCAGTGCTCTCTTGGCTCTCTTCGGCAATTGGCATTTGATAATAACCTCGACCATGTCTAGGGAAGTGAAGTAACAGGTTCCATGAAGACTAAAAACTGCATCCGTTAAGTTGGGCATTGGAAATCGGTCTGGTATGGTCACTTCATTCAATTTTCGATAGTCAACACACATTCTAATTGAACCATCCTTCTTCCGGATAGGGACAACAGGTGAACTCCATGGAGAAATGCTAGGTTCTATGATATCAAGCAACAGTAATTCCTGGCACTGGGCTTCCACCACTTCTGCGACTGGTTCTGGGAATCTACGGGGTCATTGTTGGATAGGGGTATCATTATACAACTCTATCCGGTGTGGTACACAATTCACAAAACCTACATCGTCATCCCCCTGACTCAACACTTTCTTCTGGCGATCCAACATTTGTAAAACCTTCTCCCTCTCTTCTAACTTCAACTCTGGTGACATGGTTATTTCAGTCCATAGGCGTTCTTCTGTCCAGCCTGGTTGTTCAGCTTGGGCTCCAGTCATGAACACCTCAATTCTCCCACTTTCAGCCACTGTAAAGTTCAGTTCTTCTTCATAGACTATTGATCTTATACAGAGGCGTACCAATACTTTTTGCCGCTCGGGGCAAAAATGTCCCCCCCCACACACACACATACACAACCATTTTCAATTTTAAAAACAATTTCCTTTACAAAAATACACTTCTGAACAAAACTTTTGTTGGAAGAAAAACTTAAATAAAGCAACTTCAATTTTAACAATACTACAAAATGTACCGTACATAATACACTACATAATTTTAACAATAACTATATAATGTACAGGGCTATTCAAAATGATTCATCCGATTTCAACTGAGAATACTTCCATACCTATCAACCGTGCATCAACTGGGCATACACCACATGAAAGAGAAAATCTCTGAGTTTTACAAGATCACCGCGAGAGGGCTCCAAAGTCACGCCGTGGCCTAGCCTAGCAACAAACAGTCAGTGTGAAAATGGCATCTGCACAGCAGAAGGCGTTTTGTGTGTTGCAGTTTTTGGGCCCCCTAGGTTGCCGAATCTTACACCGTGCGACTTCTTCCTTTGGGGGTACGTTAAGGATACTGTGTACGTGCCACCATTGCCCACATCTTTGGATGAGCTCCGAACTCGCATTGTTACTGCCATAGAGTCAGTGACAACGGACATGCTGGAGCGAGTATGGGAGGAATTCGACTATCGTGTCGACATTGCTCGTGTAACTAGGGGAAGTCACATAGGGGTCATTCTCTGTCAGATCAACCAAAAAAAATTGAAATTAACACCCTCATCTCTCATATTTTGCTGAAATTTGGTTTATAGGGAGTTTGTGAGCCCTGAATCCATTTCTGAAATTATAAGGTCAATCCAACCAACGGTTCAAGAGATATGACCTCGGGCAATTTGAGGTCACTCGCGAGGTTACTAACATTTGGCGAGCCATAACTTGGGTAATAATTGTCATAATTATATAAAAGTATATATATATTTAGAATCAGAAAACGACAAGGAATCCAAATATGCAAGTTTTAGAACTCTAGGTTGAAAAATAAAAAA
The DNA here is from genome assembly GCA_023014485.1 of Bathynomus jamesi. Classification (NCBI taxonomy): domain Eukaryota; kingdom Metazoa; phylum Arthropoda; class Malacostraca; order Isopoda; family Cirolanidae; genus Bathynomus; species Bathynomus jamesi. The sequence continues at coordinate 83,650 of JAJOZX010005270.1, forward strand.
GTTACACTGTAACCAAAATTTGAGGTCACGATTTGACCTCTGGGGTATCAAATGAGAATTTTTTTTTTAAATGTAAAAAATGAAGGCATAGGCATTGGCTATTAGAATCAGCAAAAAAAAGTTTGTTTATGTTAGTATTTTTCATGTAACTAACATATAAGTGAACACCATATTCATAAGTTGTGCATCAATTCTACCTATTTTTTCACACTTAAGCTCATAATTTGACCTATAGAAATTAAAATTACATTTTTTATAGATATAAAAAACAAAGTCAGAGTTCTTGACTAATAGAAACAATCATAAAAAGTTTGTTTATGTTGGTACTTTTCATGTAACTAACTTATAAGTGAACACCATATTTATAAATTGCTTGTCATTTCAAGGAATTTTTATATCTTAGCTATCAATTTGACCTCAAGCTCCAAGAATTTAATAAAATTGTATTTCACTGCTAATCTACACTGGCAATAATAGTTATAATAGTGAAAGGGGAAGACTAAGCTCACATGTAGCCTAAACAAACCTGTTGAAACATGTTGCTACTTGTCTAAGTGCAGAATCAACACAGATAGTTGCAAAATTCCTTGTCTACAGGTTAGTACAGTTCCAGCCAGCACTGTGGGTGGCTGGTGGGTATGGTGTTTTAATGAGCCTCAGAGACTATCAAGGCCTAAAATATTAAGTGTGTATAGCTATATATTTTCTAAAAAATATATATTACCTAATTGTAAATCCTATATCTTTACAGATCAAAATACAATGGTTCGGCACTTGAAATACTGCCAGGACCCTATTCAAAAACACAAGAAATGCATAACAATCAATCTTAGAAAAGTGACTGATGTACTTGTTGAAAAATGTGCTGGAAGAGTGAAAAAAGACTCATTGTTGTGTGTGAACTGCTGGACACTGATAATGAAAAACCCCACTATACTTAGTACCACTGAAAACAACGAGTCTGAGCAGGATTCAAATGAATCATCTACTATCAGTGGCTTGAGTAACATCTCTTCAATTCAAGATCTGGACAATGACAGTGATTGCTTGATAAAGGAAAATCCTTCAACTTCAGTTGAACCAGTTCTAGCATTTCTGGACCAAACACCAGTTAAAAAAAGTAAGTAATAAATTAATATAATAACTTATACTTTACTACAAGGTCTGTTTGATCTACTATATAGCCAATTATATAGCATTTAAGGTACTATAATTAATATTTAATTACTAATATTCAGGTGTGTGAAACCTTTTTTCTGTTCTTTTCAGAAGGGCTGTCATTAAGCCAGAAAAAGCGCAAGGCTCGTGGTAAGCTATCATCTGCTCAGAAACACCTGAAGGAGAGGCTAGAACTCAGTTATGGTGTTCAAATTACCGAGGAGGTAAGTGATACTTCAAAACCTGAAACTAAATCTGAAAAACATCTAGACAAATTAATGAATGAATTGAAACGGTCATTCCTGGAGAGCAAATGTCACCATCACAAACTACAAATATTGACACTCACCATACACAATTGAAAAAACAGCTAGTTTCTTTCAAACTACAACATACATGGTGAAAAGAAGCCGTTCACTTAAATCAGAACATGGAATCCTTCCGAAGATTCCACTAATGAGCAAAGGAAAAGTGATATCTGAAGAACACAAAGATATAGTTAGAAGATTCTATGAGTCAGAAGAGGTTAGTCGTATGTGTCCTGGCCAAAAGGATTGGTGGAAAGTTATCAGTGCTGAAGGTGCAAAAACGATTGGTCCTCGGGAATTTAAGAGAGATGTTTGAACTATATAAAAATGATGAAAAGAATCCCAAAATAGGATTTTCCACATTTGCAAAATTACGGCCATCATATTGTGTGCTTGCCGGTAGTGGTGGGACTCATTCTGTCTGTGTCTGCACATACCATCAAAATCCAAAATTGCAGCTGGCTGCATTGGGAGAAAGAGGTCTTTCATACAAGGATCTTATGGATTACAGTGTCTGCAGTACAGAAAGAGAGACTTGCATGATGCAACTTTGCAATGATTGCCCAAGAGAAGAGGGTGTCCTGGATTTTCTTGAGTTACTTGACAGTGTGAAATCAGCTCCAAATGAAATATCTTACAAGCAATGGGGACTGTTGACCGTTGTACAATGGTTGATAAGGTGGAGCCACTTCATGAATACTTATCATCCCTAAGCATGAAAATATCCGCATGGTTCGTCATCACTTTGTTGCTCAGCAACAATCACAGTACTTCAAGCAGTTGAAAGAAACACTACCACCTCAGAGCGAGGTAGTTATAGTAGGTGATTTCTCTGAGAATTATTCTTTCATTGTCCAGGATGCTGCCCAAGGGTTTCACTGGGACAATTCACAGTGTACAGTTCACCCTTTTGTCATCTATTATAGATCATCTGCAGACCAGGAACTTAGCCATTTTAGTGTCTGTTTCTTATCTGCATCACTAAAACACAACACTATAATGGTTTACTCATTCATATGAAGCTTATGACATATGTTAAATTCAGATGCCCACAATTGAAGAAGATGCACTATTTCTCAGATGGATGTGCTGGCCAATATAAGAACAGATACAACTTCACAAATCTCTGTTACCATGAAGAGGATTTTGGTCTGTCTTGTGAATGGCACTTCTTTGCTACATCCCATGGCAAAAATGTATGTGATGGGATTGGAGGAACAGTGAAAAGAGCTACTGCTCGTGCAGTTTGCAGAGAACTACAGAGAGGCAAATTCTTACACCAGAACACATGTTTCAGTTTTGTGAAGAAAACTTGAGCAAGACGATAAATTTTTCTTTGTAACTACAGCTGATTTGAAAGATGCAGAAGAACGGTTGGAACATCGATTCAAGGATAGTAGGGCTATTCCTGGAACTCAGAAATATCATAGATTTGTTCCCCTAAACAAGGAAGAACTGATGGTGTATCCCATTTCAAGTGGCATTGGAGAAAAGAAAAGAATAAGGAAAAGTCATTTTACTAATGAACCTGCAATGCTTGGTAACCTAAAATGTGTCAAACCAGGAGAGTATGTTGGCTGCATTTATGACATGCAAGTTTGGTATGGAATTGTGGAGGAATATTGTGAAGAGTTTGATGATTTCACTGTGAACTTTCTACATCCCTCTGGGTCATCAGGATCAAGTGCATATATTATCCATCAACAAGGATTCATGTGCAGTGCCAGGACATCATATATTAACTGTAATGAGTTGTCCTACCCTAAGAGGAGGCAGCAGAATTCAATACATTTTTCCACAAAAAGAAATTGATGAGAGCATCGAGCATGCAAAAATTGTATTAGGCTAGCACATGAATCCTCTAAGTAGGTCTTCCCTTTCACTATTATAACTATATTGCCAGTGTAGATTAGCAGTGAAATACAATTTTACATTTTTTGCCTTTGTTTTTATATCTATAAAAAAATGTAATTTTAATTTCTATAGGTCAAATTATGAGCTTAAGTGTGAAAAAATAGGTAGAATTGATGCACAACTTATGAATATGGTGTTCACTTATATGTTAGTTACATGAAAAATACTAACATAAACAAACTTTTTTTTGCTGATTCTAATAGCCAATGCCTATGCCTTCATTTTTTACATTTAAAAAAAAAATTCTCATTTGATACCCCAGAGGTCAAATCGTGACCTCAAATTTTGGTTACAGTGTAACTTTTTTATTTTTCAACCTAGAGTTCTAAAACTTGCATATTTGGATTCCTTGTCATTTTCTGATTCTAAATATATATACTTTTATATAATTGTGACCATTATTACCCAAGTTATGGGTCGCCAAATGTTAGTGACCTCGCAAGTGACCTCAAATTTCCTGAGGTCATATCTCTTGAACCGTTGGTCGGATTGACCTTATAATTTCAGAAATGGATTCAGGGCCCACAAACTCCCTATAAACCAAATTTCAGCAAAATCTGAGAGATGAGGGTGTTAGGCACTGGTTGATCTGACAGAGAATGACCCATAGAGCATTTATGAGGTGAGAGACAAAATTTGAACAGTTTTTCTTTTGGTTGATGTATCACAAATCACACTGTATTTGTAACATTAAAAAATATTCTCATTTGAAATCAGGTGAATCATTTTGAATAGCCCTGTACAACGCAGGGGGAAGGGGCGAGCGAGCTAGCGCGAGCGGAGAGAACATTCGGCATTTAAATGACAGTTTAGCCATCTCTCCGACTCGAACAGCCCGTCCATCCGTCCTTCCTTCCTCCCTCCCTCCCTCCCTCCCTCCCTCCCTCCCTCCCTTATAATGCCTAGTTAAATTTTCGGACTTTCATAACAGAAAATTCATGAATGATTTTTTCTATGTCCATTGTCTCTGCAACTTCGCGTTGCATCATACTTAGCACTCCACCACGTATCAGAGACTCGCTTGACAGTGATTTTGGAATGTTTTGTTAAGACATCCCAATGATGAGTAGAGGAAGAAAAGTAGATGAAAATTCGTTCAATTATTCCAAAGAAAGTTACAGCATTAGGACTCAGTCCCGTGGCATGAACTCCAGCCAAGTTCAGCGAGTGGTTATTGCAAGGAATGAAAACAGTGTGTTTGTTAACATCAAGAATTCTGTGTTGAACTCCAAGATGAATACCTGCCATCGTAGCAGCATTGTCATACTCTTGACCATAACAATTTTGGATATCCAGCCCATCCTCACGGAGCTTAGTGACAATGAGATCAGTAACTGCCTCAGCAGTCTTCCCCTCTAATTTAATAAAATCAACGAAGGATTCCTTCACCTCTACATTACCATCTTTAATCGACACATAGCGAATTACCTGAGACATCTGATCAATATGCGATATATCTGGTGTACTATCGAAAATTATTGCAAAGTACTTTGCACTAGACACATTATCAATTATACATTTTTGAACATTACAGCCGATTAGTGTGATGAACTCATTTTGAATGTTAGGTGACAAATACGTAGTAGATATCTTGTCAGTCATTCGTATTTTTGTAAGATGTTCCCTAATTACTGGGTCATATTTGCCCATTAGTTTTATTAACTCCAAAAAGTTTCCAGAATTGCCAACTAGCCCACCTTCTTCATTTAAGTTCTCTCAGTGCCCTCGGAATGCAAGATCTTGTTTTGCCAAGAACATGATGCAGTCATAAATTCATCTCAGTATTTCTTTCCACTTAGCAGTAGCATGTTTTATTTGCAACTGATGTGCATTATCTATTGTAGCATTCAACTGAAGGCGCATAGACAACTCTTTCCATTGTTCAAAGCATCGGGTATGATATGGACTGTTTTCATGTTCAGGTACTCTTGGATTCAGTTTCCTCCAGGCAAAAAATCCTTTTTCTTTTCCAAATGCACTGGGGATATTGTTGAAGAGACGACAGCAAAAGCAATGCAAGCTACATTTTGAAGGTGAGAAGATTAGCCATGACCTTTCAATTTTTTCGCCATTTTCCAAAGTTTTGAAATACCAAACTTTTGACATTGACCTATTGTTTGAATCAGCTGGAAAGGGTCCATTCATGTTTTTCAAATGTGATGGTCCACGTTTAATGAGTTTGATTCTCAAATTGTTCATCATTGGAACGGGCCAGTTGCCAGAATCGTTAAACAGACTGGGTGATGGGTGGGTGGGTGACTTTGTGATGTAGATGAGGGTTGATCCTGATTATTTGGGGGTTCACTTGAAGTTGCTGCTTGAACATCTATCTCTAAAGATATATCACATTGCGGTTGATCTCCTTGCTTCCCAGAAAGCACTGAAGGTGTGTCTGAGAATCCCATTAACTGATGAAATCGCTTAGCAGCATGCTTGCCTTCCTTCCTCTTTTTTTTCGCGAAGATTCTTGTATGCAGCACCACTCAGTCTCTGTCATTTGCTGATGTTTGCTAATTCAGTAGGGTACTCTGCAAAATAAAACAACCATTAATTATTAACATCATCAAAGCTCAAAGAATGCAAAGCCTAACCTAAATAATATAGGGAAAGTCTGAAAAATAGGGCTGGCAACCTTTCCGATATGAAAATTTAACGCAACTATTTGTGGAAATAGTGGCATTGAGGTGGCATATATAGCATTTAATGATGATTTTTCATCAAAACCATGGATATTTTGTACACAAATAACGTGCGACAATGATGAGATATAATTTTTTGGAGGGTTGCATTTTAAAAGATAAAAACCCAAAATTTTGCGTACTGCGCCCGCCTGACAGTAATTTGCCGCCCCTCGGGAAGTGCTGCTCGGGGCAGTCGCCCCTCTTGCCTCTCCCTTGATACGCCACTGATCTTATAGTCCCTATCTGTTCACCCGCCTTGCTTCTCTGTGCTTCTGGGGTCAGCTTCATTACCAACACTTCTGACCATACACTTTCCCCTCTAGTTGGGGGGGGTCTATCATCATCCTCAAAATAGTACTCTAGTCTTCCTCCACCTTCGATTACATTCAAGCAAGCAAACTGTACAGGAACTCAGTGATATTTGCAGGTACTTAATTTCATATCTGTTGATGCATAACAGGGAACATTGGATCACCCTTCTACATGATGCATTCTCACACTTCAAGTAAATTTCCTCCATATGCCCATCTTTATAAGCTCGCATTATCCTCTTCCTTTTCACATTAACTCAGAGACTGTTTTCAACAAGAAAATTCATTCCCAATACAACTGGGAACTTCAACCTTTTGACCACTGCAAACAGAACAGGTGCCATCTCCACTCCATGAATTGATAACCCTAGCGTAATCACCCCCAGTGGTTTAACATGGTTGTTCACTCCAATCCCTCGAATCCTCAGGTTACAGCTCTGCATTTCTGGAATTAACTCCAGTTCCTCTACCACTGAGTGATCCAGGATTCCAAGTGTAGCCCCAGAATCAAGTACTGTTAAGTAGTTCTCCAAATGTTCAATCTGTATATCCACCTTCAGTAAAGATTGAGGTGCTAACTGTCCAGACATCTCCTCATCCAACCCATCAGTGTCAAAGACATTACTATTTACCAAATACATTTTGGGAGCATCAGCTTCAGGTTCATTGTTCTGGTCAGGGGGTCACTCCCTATCAGGTTCTTCAGGAATATTTACACTCCCATCCAGACCAAATGGACCTGGACACCCTAGGTTATTATTAGCAGGTTCACAACTAACTGGGGACCTATCAGGGCAATCAGTACCTGGATTCACAATCAAAATGATTCATTCCTACCACCAGAAACTGGGACTAGCTCTGTTGCCTCCTATCCTTGGGGGACAAAAGGAACTGCACTCACATTCATTCTCACAGGCAAAACTAGGTTAACACTTTCTGGATCTCCCCCGATCTGTACTTCCCCCATAAATTCTTGTTCTGGTATTCGGCCACTAGTTAGGGGTAATATTTGTCCTGCTAGGAGCTCTGGGGGTTCCCCTCTGGCCTCAGAGCTCACTGGTTTAAAGGCCTCAGTTCTTGATTTGGCCCATTCCCTCGTGGGCTGGTCTGGTTAGGCCCAGGAAATGGTTCCCTTGAGATGGTAGGACTCTGTGCTCTTGAACTGGGTCTTCTCTGCTGGTGTGATTGCTGGTTATGACCATACCCATTAGGTGGGTAAGGACATTGTGACACCCAATGATCCCACTCACCACACCGCAAACACACACCTAAACGCTGATGGCAATCCTGTTCCAAGTGACCTCTCCTTCTGCAGTAATTACAGTTCACCCAGGGACGATCAGATGGTGGTGGTGGAGGGATGGTTAGATGGCTGGCTGGCCCTGAACCCTGCTGCAGGGCCCACAACTGAGGGTGAGACTGGTGATTTTGTTGGTTCAGGTTCTGTTGGGTGATCTTGATCACTAGATGACCTTGTATTCTGGGCACCTGGTGGTGGTTGGGGTACCAAAGGAGACATTCTTATGTTCCTGGCCTCCCGCAAGCTGGGTAGAGGTCTAGATAAGGTTAAAGATTTCACTGGAGGTTCCCTCTTACTAGCTGCCAATTCTCTCACTGCTGGCCAGTTCAACTGGGTCCCAGCTCCACGTGCCAGTCGTGCTGTGGCCAGGGCAACTTTAACCTTCTCGGAAAATGCATCAGGAATGGTATTAAGAAATTTTGAAACCAGTTCTTGGCAATTATCCACTTCTACTCCTGGCATTGCAGTCATCCACACAGTTTCTAACCTGGTTGCATACTGGTATAAGGTCTCACTGGGTCATAATTGAGCATTAGTAAATGCCTCTCGCTTGTCTCTTGTCATGGTATAATGGAGTTCTCTGTAGTAAATCTGCAGTCTTTTCCTGACAACTTCATATGGCATCCCTTGTTGGTCAATTAAATCAAAACCCCTTCTCATCTGTCCCATAAGACTCTCGCAATGCTGCTTTCCAGTAGTTGTGGCCTCCTCCACTGTATTCTCAGCATAATCCTCAAACTCCTTCCTAAATTCTGCTAATGTTCTCACATCTGATATATCAAATGGCAATGGTTGAGGAAAGTGGCGCCCATCTAGTTTCTCTAGGATGTTAGCAAGGCATTCCAGGAGATTCTCTGTTGGCAGTGGTTGTGGCCCCTTTCTTGTGGTAAACATCACTGGTTCATCCTCCCCATTTGACTCCCCAACCTCTCGTTGAAACTTCATAGGAGGTCTCTGGTTGACTGTTGGTCTGGGCTTCCTTTCTGAGGCCCACCTTTGGGCTCCTGGTAGTCTGTTCAGGTCTTCAGCTTCTGTCACAGATGAATCACTCTCCTGTGAGGGACCCATCATTTTCTTTTCTCCCAGTTCATAGCAGGGCAATTGGTTCCACTTTCTGTTCAAAACCTGGACTGTTCAGGGCTGCTCACTTGTTCTAACCAGGTGGCTACTGTCAGTGCCAATCTTCTGAGAGCATATACATCCTGGTCAGAGGTTGTACCAGCAGTGGTAGACCGGTAATGTAAAAGTTGATCCTCAATATCTCTCTGGGGATTGGGTGGCTGATGCCACTGCTCCCTCACCAAGCTGTCCACTAATTTCTTCAGCAACATCCATACTCTGGGTCATCTCTGGACTAGACATTCTCCCCCGTTCCCCTTTTAAACATGACTATCTCCAACCAATCTCTCAACTTATCCTGCTGGGGATGCCAAAAAGTATGCTGCAGTGGCTGCATAGGCCATAGTCCCCAAGTATCTGTATTGTCGAACCACCCAGCACCTTTTCACGTTTCTGGGTTCATGATAGTCAAGAGACTGGGCAAAGATGTAATCTCCTCTGGTATCTAGGAATGCCTCTCTTGTTAGTGGTTTATTTCCAGGAGATTATTCAGGTCTGACTTGCATGTTAACTATAAAGGACTTCCCCCAGTTCAGGTGTCTAAATCTGACTCTCCAATGAGTAGGAAAACCAACCACTCAGAGTCCAAGAAAGGGCTGGAATTTTCTCTTTATTATATCTGAAATAAACAATTATTCAGTGTGTATAAACATAACAAAAAGACTGGCAATGAATCACAATTAACAAAACCTCTGGAAAACCAATAACACTTAGTGAGATTTGGCAGAAGGATAGCAAGCAAGTGGGAGACAAGTACCGGAAATGACTTGCATAGAATGTTAACCCTTGTCCCAGCCTAGCTAGTACGCTCCAAACTTGACCCCCCCTTTTTGACCTGAGTTTCAATTTTGTTGTACACTTTATACACTGGCTAGTTAGTAGGGTTAGGGCCACTGGCCTGATTCCAGGGCAGATCCCAGTGGCTAACAGTGGTTGACACAACCTCAATGGACTGTGTAGCTCCCACTGGATTGGATCCACAATCCAAGCCTGATGAATCTGAACCATGTGACTTGAACCCCAACTGGTTGCCTAGACAATACAAGATTATTAGTTACATGCACCAGGCACCATTAATCACAATAATAACATAACATAACATAACATAACAGGCAATTAATCAACAAACATTAACTGGAATCACGACTTCATAATTGATCACTGGAAAACATAATTTACTCATGAAATCAAAGCACATAAATAATAAATAACCAACATAAAAAATACTAACTACAAACATTGACAATTATGGCAAACCTATCTCACATGAGTTAATCAACCTATAATCAGTGCCAAACAAGCATGGGCAAAAACCCCTCTGGAATAATGTGACTGGTGACCTATAATAATGATAATTGGTTCTCTAGCTAGTTACATGACAGGGTCACAGATGACTGTATTTGGCCAAAGGAAACTCCAGGGCTCCCCCATGCCCTGCAAACCAGCCAATAAGTAAAGGTCTGATGTCTGATTCTAACCTGGCTATACTCAGTCACAGTTTCAACAACCTATATATATGTCTACTTTTAATAATAATAATTAATACTAATAATGATGGTGAAATACAAATGAAAACACCACAATAACTAGGAATAATAAGGATTATGAATGTCTTTATTCCTATTGTACACTGGCCAAGGATTACAAGCTAGAGCACTTAACATCATACCTTTAAAGGCTTTCCAAACTCCCTTGGCTTCCAACAGGACATGTCTGTATTAATCTCAGCCTGTCTATTGGGTCATCTATTCAGGTTTCATAACCTTTTAATAGGCTTCCAAGATCAAATAGTCTGGATGTTACCCTAGTGTTCTTACAGTTAACAGGCTTAGTAACTAGACTCCTGTGGGGAGAGAAAAACTTGAGAAGAACCAGATAGGACTTGAAAATTAGGGTGAGGTTTTTGTGAAAAACTCCACAACCCCAAAAGGGGATTTGAAAATAAAGGGGGGGGGGTGAGAAACTTTACAACCCCCACAACATGTGAAATGAATGAATGATGCAAACCCACAAAGTGTATCTCTGAATACACGAAAGGCCTTGGAATCTCTCTTCTTTTTCCTTGTGGGTTTGCATCATATACACTACCAGTCAAAAGTTTAAGTACACCCTGAAATATTCATAAATTTCAAATTTTGTTTAAAGTTTTTTATTTATTAACTAAGTTATCATGACACAAATTCATAAGTACAAACATGGGAACTTAAATAACAACAAATTAGGACAATTTACCAAAAGTAAAGTCTAAATTTTAGATTCATCAAAATAGCCTCCTCTAGCAGCAATTACAGCAGAACAAATTTGAGGCATGTGCTCAACAAGAGAAAGAAGATAGTCTGGTGAAAGCTGCTGCCAGCACTCCTGTAAGACTTCCCAGACCTTCTGAGCACTGGATAGCTGCTTGGCTTTCACTCGTCAATCCAGTTCATCCCACACTAGCTCGATGGGGTTCAGATCTGGGGACTGTGCTGGCCATTCCATAACTGTGAGCTGATATTGCTGTTCTTTCTGCTTCAGGTAATTTTGACACAACTTGGAAGTGTGTTTAGGATCATTGTCTTGCTGCATTATGAACTATTGGCCAACTAGTCACAGTCCAGATGGGATGGCATGGCACTGTAGAATGGTGTGATAGCCACATTGGTTCAGTATTCCAGTGACTTTGTGGAGATCTCCAACTTGCTCCCCTGCAAAACATCCCCAGACTATCACACTTTCTCCACCATGCTTCACTGTTGGCACAACACACTGCTGTGTCATTCTTTCACCCACTGCACCACACAAATACTCTGTGTTTGGATCCAAAAACTTTGAACTTTGATTCGTCAGTCCAAAGGACAAATTTCCACTGCTCAGCAGTCCATTTTTGGTGTGTTTTAGCCCAGGCTAGCCTTTTCTTTTTGTTCTGGAGTCTCAGCATTAGTTTCTTTGCTGCAGTTTGTCCTTTTAATCCTGCCTCTCTTAGTCTTCTCTGAACAGTTGATGTTGAAACTGTTGTACTTCTGGAGTTGTTCAGCTGGGCTTTGATTTCAGGTGCTGTGAGGTGTCTGTTGCGCAGACTGGTGACTCGGATATACTTGTCCTCTGAGTCTGTTGTGGTTCTTGGTCACCCTGGCCTTTTTCTGTCCTTATTTTGACCAGTTTCTTCGTACTGTTTAATGGCACAAGCAACTGCATTCACAGAAACTTTTAATTTTTTTGCAATTTGCCTCAGTGATTGGCCCTCATTTCTCAAAGTTACAATCGATTGTCTTTTTTCTGTTGTTAACTGAGCTTTGGTACCCATTTTTGCTTTCTGAAACACAGAAATATACCTTAAGCTACACAGTTAGCTCCTCTACAAGGATTTTATATGTAAAGACCTGCAGCGCATGTTAATAACTGAACACATGTATTAACATACTCTTGAAGAAATACACTACCCCAGTAAAGACTTTTAAACTGTTTTTGGGCCTTTGTGCAGAGCTAATGGCATTAATTTTAGGTTGCATGCTAGACGTAAATTAACACATTTTGAAGAAGCTTCTGTGTTACAACACACTGCATAGGGCAGATGAACTGAAGGATACAGTATGAAAGCCAGGTTTAAGCAAATTCATCTCTAGTACCTGTTAAGTTTATATTTGAAGTTTGTTATGAGTTAAGCAGCAAAACATTGGAAATTAGTAGGTGTACTTAAACTTTTGACTGGTAGTATATATATATATACTGCTATAGTATATTAGTTAGAATATAATTAACAAATTTAATATTATAGAGCTTATCGAAGTTGGTGAAGCTTGATATATCTGTTTTGAAATTTCCTTTTCTTGTGCCCTGCTCTGACTTTCATTTTACCATTCCTTTGAATTTTTTCAAAGATACTGGTACCTTTAATTTAGTGACTTTATCAGATATTCAGTTGATGTATGCTGTAAAACATTATCTGAATTAGACTGAGTTATGTTAACTAATTTGTACATTTTTCCTTGAATATAAGTGTCTAGGATAGCCCCTTTATTAGGGGCCTGTTATTTTCAGAATTAAGTTTTCTCAAATTGATATCAGAGGAAGGTAACCTGATATTTTGAGGAAAGGTCTTAGCAATGCCCTCTGCTTCAAATAACATACAATTATGGGTCAGACCAGAGGTATTAGAACTGGGTATTCTTCCCATTCTTCCTCCAGAGAAGATTTCAATTGAAGTAAGTTTTCTTTACCTTCTTTCTTGAATGAAATTACCTTTTAATATTAAATACCAGTAATTAAAATAAACCAGATTAAATTAACAAATTCCATACATAGACTAACTACCTAGATTTAAATACCTGTACTTATTATTATTAAATAAAAAGCTTCTAGAAAGTACTTAGGTCTACCTTGTGTTAATTTTTGTTACTGACCAAATAAATTTGGAGAGGCCATACTGCATTGCACTTGTCCATCTGTCACACTTTTCTGTCTGCACGATAACTTTTGAAACATTCAACATAAATTGATGAAATTTCATGCACACATAGATCATCATCATAAGATGTGTTATGAGCAAGAATCAGGTCCTTGCATCAAAGGTCAAGGTCACAAATTTAGACGGGGAACATTGATGTTCCAACTTGCGTCTTGTTCATACATTTAGAGGCTTGCTGTATTTAACTATTCTTTCAGTTAAAAGTTTCACATTTTTAATTGTAGGTACAGACTCTACAAAAAGTCTTGATAGACCACCTTTCCAGTTATGTTTATTGTGACCAACAACTAAAATAAACATGAACAAAGACTGGCATGCACTTAACCCTTCACTTAGTACTTCATTGTCCAACCCTTGTTCCTGATGACCATTTCCAAATGTTTTGGTATAGATGATGCAAGATTATGGAAGTATTGAGAGTCCAAATCAAATACCCACATTTTCTTGATGGCCTTGATGAGATGTGGCACAGAGGATGTACCGGTATCACATGAATTAAGCTTTCCTTTAATATAAGACCATATATTTTCAATAGGATTCAGGTCAGGTGAATTGCCTGACCACTCTAACACCTGAACATGTGGTCATGAAGCCACTTGGTTACCTTTTTTGATTTATGGCAGGGGGCACTGTCAATGCATGAAATATTCACTCCTGTGATTCTTATGAAATGATCATTAAGAAGTCAATGTACCTCTCACCATTCATTGTGGTTTTTCTAGGTAGGAAATACAAACCCCCATGACCCCCAGCACCACTAAAACACCCCCACACCATAACACTATCTGCGTGTTTCACTGTTTTCTTGATGTACTAGTGATCATACTTGCTGATGTTGCTTGGCCTTCTTACATTCCCTTCATAGGGTGTAATGCAATGAAAGGTGCTTTCATCACTCCACATAACCTTTGACCACTGCTTAACAGTCCAGTGTTGATATTTCTTGAAGGCGATGCGTGTCTTGCGCATTTTTTCAGTAAGCAGCAGTTTGCTGGCAGGGTGCTGGGAGGGAAGGTTCACCTCTTTTTGTAGGCAATGCTGAATGGTTCATTCCAAGATGCTTCTAAGGAGATCTGGGTGTGCTTTTTTCAGTTCTGCTGCACATTTATGTGGTCTTTTCAATATATCACACCTAAAAAGGGTGTCTGTGGCTTTGATGGTCTTGCATGGGCGTCCAGAGTGTGGTTTAATGGTGGGAAGTTTACCAGGAGGCAGGTGATGAGCAGAAGCCTTGAGGTGGTGGATGATGGCAATACTGTGGCCAGTAAGATGCACAATTTCAATTAAAGGCATGTTTTCTTCCATCAGAGTGAAGATCCTGACTTTCTCCTCTGCAGACATATTAGTCCCAGGCATGATTAATAAGTGAACAAAAAAATATTGGAGGCTGAAAGTCCACACAAAAAGTTATGTCCAAAAAATGAAATCAAAACAAGTGAATGTCGTTAATATGAAAATATATATTATCTTTGATAGACTAGTGGTGTTGGGGTTCATTTGAAAGACCTAATCAAAGCCTCTACGATTATGATGTCCAATGGTCAATTTTACTTGAGTACTTGAGCAATGGTCAATAACGCCTACGATCGCGGTCAATACACAGCGCGATGTTCCATTTTTCATCTTTTAGCATGAGATGAGAGTGCCCCCTATGGACTGAGTAATTTTTTATCAACAAAATATTTGCTAACCATCTAGGAAGGCTTACTGAAAATTTGAAGGAAAAATATTAATGTTAAAGGTTAGATGTGGATGAAATATACAAGATGGTGTCATTTTGACCTATCAATCTGGGGGTTAGGGTGTACCATTTTTGGGTCATTTTCAAAAAGTCAAGGTCCAGGAGTCTAATGTTGTGCCAAATGATGTCCTAAACATGAATTTAACAAGCATTTTCTAATCCAACAAATTTTGAATCCCCCCCACCCCCCTTGAAATTTTGCCCATCCCCTTTTCCTAAAAACCCCATATATCTAAAAAAAACCACTTTATCGAAAAATGTTGTAGAATAAAAATGATTTAGAATCAAACGTTCTATTAGAAAAGTTCATTGAAATAGAAATTTACGTAATTTTGAAAATTTTCATTTTCTTTTGTCTAAGAGCACCTTATTGTATTAATATAAAATAAGGTGCTTAAGTTACATTATTTATGAGTATATTGTGAGTATAATCCAAATTTAAAAATCCTTTTTTACATTGAATTTTAATAAACAAGCATTGTTTTTACTCTTATTGTTTCTTTTCAGACTGCTTTATTTGAAAAATAAAAAAAAATGAGTCAAACAGCTACAAAACAGCATGACTTTATTCTTGGTTGCTTGCAGGCTGATATTATGAGTTCATCTAAAATTGTTTTACCATCCAATAAATGTTCTAAGCCATTTTATTTATTTACGGAGAATGCAGTATAAGGGTCCAAAAGTTACAAAAGATTCTACTGTTAATGAAGTTCTACAGAAGCTACTAATAATATGGCAAAAAGCATGCATTCCTACTATAGATATTAGTAAAAACCCTAAAGGCAGGAAGATGCTGTTAAATCTAGAAGAAATGCATAATAATTTAATCAAGCACAAAAAAAGAGCAAGCTTTGAAAATGAACTCTCTAATTTCATGAAAATTATGGATTCCCTTTTTGACATCTCTTCTCAAAATGCCATTGAATTAATCCAAAAAGACCGCATGAGAACTGAGCCTCAGAAAGCATATGATATTTCATTCTTAGAAGATCAAAGAACAAAACAAGAAACATGTTTAGGTTTGCTAGATGCAGATTTGCATCAAAAGTACAGCGCAAGTACATTAGATTAGAGAAAGAGAAGAAACGCAAAGAGAAACATAAATCAGTGAAGCAAGTGAGTGCTACAGCCAGAACATCAGAGACCCTTCTTTCTAGCACGACCAGTTTTGAGACAGACAGCTATGAAGAGTCTGACAGAACCTACAGCAGGACCTTCAAATGCTTCCAGCCCCCAAAATATTCTTGCCTCGCCATTGGTTTCCTCCACTGCAGACAGACTTAATCTCTCTATTGGACAACGGACTGTTTTTGCTGCTGCAGTAGCCATTAGGTGTGGCAAGGATATTGAAAAACTGTCTCTCTCCAGGACCACATCTGCAAGAGCTGCTCGAAAGACAAGAAAACGAAAATATGAAACTTGCATCAAGGATTTTACTACTCCTGATCACTGCCTAGTACATTGGGATAGCAAGCTGCTTACTAAATCATGTTCAGAACAAGAAGACTGCCTTGCAATACTTGTTACTGGATACCCAAATGTAGAAAAACTTTTATCAGTTTCTATAATAGATGATTCCACTGGATTGTCTCAAGCCACTTCTGTATTCAAAGTATTGAAAAATGCAACTTGAAGCAAAATGTCTTTGGAGTATCATTTGATACCATTGCATCCAATTCAGGATGGATGAAAGGTTCCTGTAAGTTACTTGAAGAACTTTTGCAAAAGAAATTGATTTGGTTAGCATGCCGCCATCATGTGGCTGAAAGAGTTTTGTGTGCTGTGTATGAAACCATTTTTGGCCCAAGTAAATCTCCTGAGTTTGAGCTATTCAAAGAATTTCGCGAGTCTAAATGGAAGAAAATTAATACGAAATCTACATACAATGTTCTTGATGTTAAATCAAGGTATCAAAGAGGCCTAAAGGAAGAATGTGTAGAATTTATGACCCAATGTTTAAGAAAATCTGACTGCTTTCCACGTGATGACTATAAGGAAGTTGCTGAAACAACTTTAATGCTTTTAGGAGAGGTTTCCAGAGAAAACAGTCATTGGCGGAAACCTGGTGCAATGCACCGTGCCAGGTGGATGGCAATGATTTTGTATACAAATAAAATGTGTGCTTTTGCCCACCAAGCATCATATGATGAATCATTGATTAAGAAATTAAAGAGAATGTGTCTATTTAATGCATTAATTTATGGAAAATACTGGCTTTTATGTTCTAATTCACTAGATAGTCCAGCTAATGATCTGAAGTTTTATCATGATTTGGTGAATTACAAGAAGGAAGATAGGGAAGTTGCAAATGCTGCTTTGAAATCTTTTGCCAATCATTACTGGTATTTGACGGAGGAAGTGGTCCCTTTGAGTTTCTTTGGATCGCTAAGTAATGATGAAAAAGATAAGATCGCAAAATCCTTAAACAAATATCCAGTTCCAGAAAATTATGTATGTGGGCAACCTGTTTTCCCCATTTTAAAGGAAGACACAAAGCTTCATCAGCTAGTAGGTCCAATTTCATGGCATTTATTTCAATGCTGTGGGTCAAAACCAGACTCATGGATAAAGAAACCAGCATCAACATGGGAAGAGGTCGATGACTACAACAAACTAAAAAACATTCTTTCATCTATTAGAGTAGTCAATGATACCGCTGAAAGAGGAATCAAGCTGGTTCAAGACTTTCATGACAAATGTCAAAATGAAGAAGAATTTCAAGGTCTTTTGCAAATTGTGGAAGAGAATAGAAGACTAATTCCTGATCCTAGTAAAGAGACTCTTAAAAGAATGAAACTCAGTGAAGAATAGTTCATTAACAGATAGATTAGGTATTTTTATTTGCAGAGATTGTTTTAATTTAGAAGAGGCTGATTTTTTTTTGTTATTAAATATACCATAAATTGTCTTTTCTTATTTTTATGTTTAAAAAGCTCTTATATCAATGATTTCTAATTAGGAAACTTTTCTTTTTATTTTTTTGAGGAAAGTGTTGAATAAAGGAAAAAAAAACGATGGGACCTCACAACTATAGATAAAGTGTTAATTTTTAGCTTTATTTTATATATATATTAGTTTTGAGGTTGTCCTCACTTTGTATAGGCTAGTTATAATAAAAACTAATTATGATTTGCATTATAACTAGCAAATACAAAGCCCATCGCCGCGAAGCTGCATTGGGGTGATGCTTCAAAGGTGGCGGTAACACCTTATTTAAGAAGAAGGCACTGCAAGCAAAAATTTTTTTTAATTTAAATTTTTAAAAAATAAATGAAAATTTTCAAAATTAAGTAAATTTCTATTTTGATGAACTTTTCTAATAGAACTTTTGATTCTAAATCATTTTTATTCTATAACAATTTTCGATAAAGTTGATAGTGTTTGAGATATATGGGTTTTTTAGGAAAAGGGGATGCGCAAAATTTCAAGGGGGGGTGGGGGGATTCAAAATTTGTCGGATTAGAAAATGCCTGTAAAATTCGTGTTTAGGACATCATTTGGCACAACATTAGACTCCTGGACCATGACTTTTTGAAAATGACCCAAAAATGGTACACCCTACTGGGGGTGTGCGGGGTTAATGCAAATTTCATTTTTCTGAAGAATTGCCTCACCCAATGGTGGTAAGTTTTTAATGTTATTTTTTAATATTTGGGGATGTCAAAAATGATGAAACCACTTCTGTTACAATTACTTCCAGGTTGACCAAAAAATATAGCCTAGATTGACTGGACTAAAGGTCATTGGCATCAACGAGAGGGTGCAAGACTTGGGCATCCTGCTGGGCGTAAGGTTTATTGACCCCTTCGACGCATTTTTGGGACCTTTACCAGAGGGATGGTGTCCACCTCAATAACAAGGGTAAAGGTGTGCTAGGCACGCTGCTTCACTGGTGCCTATACAGAATGGTGAGGTTGAGCCTGGGGAGAGATGATGGGCTCCCACCGGGGAGAGATGATTGTTGGGCTGGTGGCGGACGTACCTTCAACTGAAGGGTGCATCCAGGTACAGGTGGGTGACCCTCCTTCCACATTGCAGGGGGCTCAGGCTCCTGCGGAAGTTGCCCCCTCATTGGTGAGGGGCTCTTCAACTCCCGACAGCCCTGGCTGTTCAGGAAATGGGTCGTGCTAGGGGGTGGTCAGAATATAGAAGGCTCCCTCTGTCTAATGCTTTTTAATGCTAGGTTGATTAGGAATAAGTTTTGCGAGCTACGGTGCTCTTAGCATCAGAATACCAGGATATTGTTGCTATCACCGAGTCCTGGATTCATACTAATTGTAGGGATTACGTTGGGGAGTTCAAAATTCCGGGGTATAGAATGTTTTGCAAAGACCGCACCCGTGGTGAGGGTGGGTGAGGTACTAATATACATCAGGGACACATTGAGTCCGGTTGACTGCCAGTTCCGGTCGGAATAGGAGCTGCTTGGTGTCGCTCTGAATGTGGGAGGGACCAACTATAGGTTAATCTTGGTGTACAGACCTCCGCATCTCCTCCTCGAGGATGATACAGCCCTGTACACTGAACTCCGTAGCCTGCTACGGGATAGGGTGTGTGTAGTTTTAGGAGACTTCAAATGTCGCGGCATAAAGTGGGAAGACATGACTGCTGATGCTGATGGGAACTTCCTCACTCAGTGGGTCAATGAGCCTACACGAGGCAAAAGTGTTCTAGACTTAGTATTTACGACCGAAGACAACCTCGTCACTGGCCTCACTGTTGATGAATCGTTGGGTGGGAGTGCTCACGGTCTGATTAGGTTCCGTGTGTGTGTCCCTCGGGTGAAGCGTAGTAACTCGAGAGGCAGTAAGCTCGATCTACGGTGGGTGGACTTTGTTAGCCTCCAGGGTAGCATAGGTGAGATGGGGTTAGAGGTCGGCGGCGATGTTGAGGGAGTGTGGAGTGCATTCCAGGACGAGTTTATGGTGCTGCAGTCTCCTGCCATACCCTCAAAACTGGTCACCCCTGCTTCAACACAGCCTAAGTGGTTCAGTCGGGACATCGCTTCGGCTATCCGAAATAGGAAAATAGCGTATAGGAGGGCAAAGGCCAATCGTTCCCATGAGAACACTGAAGCGTATGTCCGCCTGTGTAGGGAAGTGAAGGCGAAGGTTAGGCTAGTGAAACGTAATGAAGAACTACGGGTGGCAGGCCTCTGCAAGGGGAACCCTAAGGAGTTCTTCAGTTATGTTAATAGTAGAAAGCCCATTAGAAGCATGGGCCGAAGGACCGAAGCGGCATTCTGCGGATCTCCGACACGCACATCGTTAATGTGCTAAATGAGTACTTTGCAGGAGTGTTCACCAGGGAGGACACCCGCGTGATCCCTGAGCCAGGCATGAGGCATGAAGGTGCTGGCCTGGATAGTGTTCGATGTACCGCGACAGTCGTTGCCGATAGAATAGACAAACTGAGTGCGTTTAAGGCTCCTGGGCCAGACCAGTTTCTCCCCAGAGTGTTGCGGGAGGTGCGTGACCAGGTGGCTCCCCACCTGGCTACAGTCTTCAACAAATCGATGGAGACGGGCCAGGTGCCTGGTGACTGGAGGGAAGCCAATGTGACCCCTATCTTTAAGAAAGGGGATCACGAAAGTCCAGAGAACTATCGTCCCATTAGTCTCACTTCAGTTGTAGGTAAATTATTAGAGGGGATAATAGCGGATAGGATCATTGACCATTTGGATTCCTACAAACTGTTTGGGGACTCCCAACATAGGTTTAGACGGCATAGGTCATGTCTCACCAATTTGCTTGAGTTTTTCCACGTCATGTTGAGTGAGTACGATAAGAGTAGGGCGATTGATGTACTTTATCTCGTTAATGGCGAAAGTGTGCACGCTGGGCTGATCGGTGGGGAAATAGGTAGGTGGATTGAAAACTGGCTGAAGAATAGGTGGCAGAGGATTGTAATTAAAGGTGTTAGTTCGGGTTGTGCCTCGGTCACTAGTGGGGTTCCTCAGGGTTCCGTTTTGGGGCCACTGTTGTTTATCATTTACATAAATGATATAGATGGTGGCATCGTCAGTCGGATCGCCAAATTCGCTGATGACACCAAGCTTGGGGCCACTGTTGGGATGCCTGAGACGATCGAGCAACTGCGTGCAGACCTAGGTAGGATAGGAGAGTGGTCTGAAAAATGGCAAATGCCGTTTAACTTGGGTAAATGCAAAGTGATGCACATTGGCTATGCCAATCCCAAGTCGCACTACTCGATGTTGGGGAGCAATATAGAGGTGACTGATTTGGAAAAGGACGCGTGTGCTAATCAGGAGCGACCTTAAATTTACCAGTGTGTAGAAGTGGAAAAGAAAGCCCAGAAGCTGTTGGGCTATATCAGGATGCAATTTCAGTTTCGGAACAAGGAGATTGTCCCCTCTCTGTACAATTCCCTGGTTCGGCCGCACCAGGAGTATGCAGTGCAGTTCTGGTTGCCCACCTTCAGGAAAGATATTGAGAGGCTGGAGCGAGTGCAGGTGAGGGCCACAAAGTTAATCCCTTCCATTAGTTCATATGGGCTACAATTGACGGTTACGCGCCCTGAACTTGTTTTCGCTGGAAACTCAGAGGCTGCGCGGTCAACTGATCAAGGTTTTCAAACTCTTACGTGGGTTCAACAATGTTGATTTTAGAAGCAAGTTTAGTTTAACCCTTTAATGACGGATGGTACCTTAAGGTCCACCAGAAATAATAATAATAAATTGTACTACAATGCCTCGTTTCTATAAATGTTTCTACATGTTTATATATAGATGTCATTTAGTTGTTGGGAAAGGAACCCAAAATGTGTATCATTTCAGTGACTAGTTACTAAAATATTTAGTTTTGAATAACAATAAAACCTATACATTCTGGTAACAAGAGTGACTGCATATGCTGCGGACTAGTCCTTAAAGGGTTAAATGATAACCCAACTCGCAACAATGGTTGGAAGTTGGATTTGAAATGGTTTAGGACTAGTGTGTGTGGGAATTACTTTACGTATAAGATCTGTGACACGTGGAACAGTTTACCTTCAGAAGTTGTGAACAGTTCCTCTGTGGATCATTTCAAGAAAAGGTTAGACCAAATCTTGCACACTATTTGAGTGTGTAGAAAATTTTCCCTGGCACCCATTGCCATTGGTACCTCCTTGGTATGGGTTGCAAGGCCTTTTGAGGTACTTCTTTTCCTTCTCTCTCTCTCTCTCTCAGGGGGGTATAAAGGTTATGCACGTTCCTTCTGGGTGTTGTAAACTTTATACTTGGGGTGTGACAGCCCTCCGGTCCCGAGTTGTGGGATTCTAGAGAAATTGGCTGCCAATTCCTTTAGGTTCTCTCTCTTTCGGGAGGGCGGGTGAAGTCTGTTGTACAAACCTGTCCCGTGGGTTACTAGGACCCCTTCCCATCCCACTCTGTCCTTTTAGCTTAGGTTAGGGATGTTCTCCTCTGACTGCAAAAAAAAAGAAAAACTTTTAGTATTGTCTTTTTCTCTACTGTTACGATTAGGACGCTACTGCTATCTCATGCGTGGGAAGAGAGGCTTGGAACCTCTATAAATAACACCATTTAACTTCAGTTGTAGGTAAATATTTAGAGGGGATAATAGCGAGTAGGATTGTTGATCATTTGGATTCCTACAAGCTACTTGGGGACTCCAACATGGGTTTAGACGGCATAGGTCGTGTCTCACCATCATGCTCGAGTTTTTCTACATCATGTTGAGTGAGTATGATAAGAGTAGGGCGATTGATTAGAAGGCATAGAGGTACCTCACTGCCGGCTAATGGCCGAAGTGCGCGCGCCGGGTATTGGTGGGGAAGTAGGTAGGTGGATTGGAAACTGGCGAAAAATGCCACAAAGTTAATCCCTTTCGTTAGGCATATGGGCTACAATCAACACTTACGTGATGCGGGTTCGAAGATGTCGATTTTAGAAGCATGTTTAGTTCAAATGATAACCCAACTCGCAACAATGGTTAGAAGTTGGATTTGAAACGATTTAGGACTAGTATATGTGGGAATTACTTTAACACGTTGATAGTTTAAGATTAAAACATAAGAAAACTCTGCAGGAGTTCGCTTGCATGGTGTCTCTGTGAGCAAGGTAAATATAGAGCTATTTATATATTCTCCACTTTCCTGTAAAATTTCCTTGGCTACTTTTCCAGGGTCAAGGTATTTTCTTCAACCTTTTTCCGTACCTGCCTCTGGCAGGGAGGGAGCGGAGGGTGGGGAGAGAGCCTTCTACTTTTCTATCCAGTTTTCTACTATTGCTTGGATAGTTGAAAGAAAAATAAACTTTTAATAACAGGAACAGTTCCTCGGTGGATCAGTTCAAGAAAAGGTTAGACCAAATCTTGCACACTATTTGAGTGTGTAGAAAATTTTCCCTGGCACCCGTTGCCATTTTTACCTCCTCGGTATGGGCCGCAAGGCCTTTTGAGTTACTTCTTTTCCTTGTAACTCTCTCTCTCTCTCTCTCTCTCAGGAAGGACTTAGAAAGAGTACAAGCAAGGGCTACAAAATTGATCCCTTCAATGAGAATGCAAAGCTATCAACGGAGATTGGAGCGCCTAAATCTGTTTACCTTAGAGACGAGGTTGCGGGGTCAGTTTATTCAAGTCTTCAAGATGCTCAAAGGAATAGACAGGGTAGATTACAGAAACTTATTCTCATTTAATGCCAATCTGACAAGAAATAATGGGTTTAAACTGGAACTAAAGACATTTAGGACCTCCATCTGCGGAAATTTCTTTTCCTATAAAATAGTTAATATCTGGAACCAACTTCCCTCAGAGGTTGTTTCCAGTCAAAGTGTAAATGTGTTTAAAAATAGGCTGGACAAAGTACTGAATACTCTCATAGTTTAAGATTAAAACATAACATAACTTTGCAGGAGTTAGCTTGCACGGTGTCTCTGTGAGCATGCTAAATATAGTTTTATATATATATATTCTCCACTTTCCTGTAAAATTTCCTTGGCTACTTTTCCAGGGTCAAGGTATTTTCTTCAACCTTTTTCCGTACCTGCCTTTGGCAGGGAGGGAGCGGAGGGTGGGGAGAGAGCCTTCTACTTTTCTATCCAGTTTTCTACTACTGCTAGGATAGTTGAAAGAAAAATAAACTTGTTTAATAACAGGAACCTCCCAGAGTGGACCAAAAGGTCTTTGAGGCTTCCTCTTGTCCTTGTAACTCCTTGTAACTCTCTCAAGGGGATAATAGCGGATAGGATCGTTGACCATTTCGATTCCTACAAGCTGCTTGGGGACTCCCAACATGGGTTTAGATGGCATAGGTCGTGTCTCACCAACTTGCTTGAGTTTTTCCACATCATGTTGGGTATGATAAGAGTAGGGCGATTGATATACTTTATCTCGACTTTCAGAAAGCCTTTGATAAGGTACCTCACTGCCGGCTAATGGCAAAAGTCCGCGAGCTGGGTATCGGTGTGGAAGTAGGTAGGTGGATTGAAAACTGGCTGAAGAATAGGCGGCAGAGGGTTGTAATTAAAGGGGTTAGTTCGGGTTGTGCCTTGGTCACTAGTGGGGTTCCTCAGGGTTCCGTTTTGGGGCCACTGTTGTTTATCATTTACATAAATGATATAGACGGTGGCATCGTCAGTCGGATCGCCAAATTCGCTGATGACACGAAGCTTGGGGCCAATGTTGGGATGCCCGAAGCGATCGAGGAACTGCTTGTGGACCTAGGTAGTAGGGTGTGTCAATTTTGGGGGTGAAATGACTAAATTGAAAATCATGTGATTTGGTAGCAATTTAATGTAATCATTTGGCATACAAAATAATATCCTTGCTTCAAAAACAATAAAAAATAACTCCTACCTACATCAATTTTAATTCAAAAATTCTATTTTTCCGTAAATTCGTAACAAAATAACAAATGTGCGCAAACATCCTATCAACATTTAAAGTGGCAATAAGATATCATTCAGTCTTTATTTGAAAGTAACCAATGCAGTCATGTCCTTTTTGCTGCAGTTCCTTGACATTAGCATTTGGCTTGCTACTTGCGCTTTGATGTAGCCTCCTCACCTCTAGTGACTGTAAACTTGACTAGCTGCTTCTGTGACCATTTTCACACATCTCTCCACACTCTGAGTGTGAGAAGGCCACTTTGGCACTTGCAGTGCAGTGCATAGAGGTTGAAAAGAAAGCCCAGAAGCTGTTGGGTTATATCAGGAGGCAATTTCAGTTTTGGAACAGAGATATTGTGCTCTCTCTGTACAATTCCCTGGTTCAGCTGCACCTGGAATATGCTGTGCAGTTCTGGTTGCCCACCCTCAGGAAAGATATTGAGAGGCTAGAGCGAGTGCAGGTGAGGGCCACAAAGTTAATCCCTTCCATTAGGTATATGGGCTACAATCGATGCTTACGCGCCCTGAACTTGTTTTCACTGGAAACTCGGAGGCTGCGTGGTCAACTGATCAAAGTTTTCAAGCTCTTACGTGGGTTCAACGATGTCGATTTTAGAAGCATGTTTAGTTTAAATGATAACCAACTCGCAACAATGGTTGGAAGTTGGATTTGAAACAGTTTAGGACTAGTGTGTGTGGGAATTACTTTACGTATAAGATCTGTGACACGTGGAACAGTTTACCTTCAGAAGTTGTGAACAGTTCCTCTGTGGATCAGTTCAAGAAAAGGTTAGACCAAATCTTGCACACTATTTGAGTGTGTAGAAAATTTTCCATGGCACCTGTTGCCATTGGTACTCTGCCATTGGTACTCCTCGGTATGGGCTGCAAGGTAGGGTGCATCAAATTTCCCATGATTTTTCAAAAAGTTTTATTTCAATCTGTCCCTATGATTACTGTGTTCCAATGCCTGAAATAGCACATATGGCCAAATTTCAAAGATTTATGTGGTCATCTAGGGGGTCCACATCATTGATGCAATATTTAGTATTGGAGTTAAATTGACCAAAAAATTAAACATTTTATATCCCGGTTTCCGTGTTTGCAAAAGTATCAGAACCAGTAAAAATGTATTAAATAATCAAAACAGGGATACATTGCATTGATTTCTACATTACTTTCTGACGTCTGACATTACAGTCTGGTTTATACATTATATTATTGATACTATATACATTATTGGTGATACAAGCAAGTCAAAGTCAAAAGAACACTACTTTAATAAAAAATGTTCAAGAGCTGTAAATGAACATGAACAATTAGTTTAGTCTCCAGTTTTTCTCTTTCGAAGATTAGGAAGCTTCTTTCTGTCGGATTCAACAACTTGTAGGACATTTTGATAATGTTGTTCTGATCTGGCAGCCATGAGGAAATTAGAACTTAGCTTCACCCCACGCTCAGCACAATCATTTACGACGTTAACTGCCGAGATGTGTTCTCTGGATGTTTGAAAGGAAGCTAATTCTGGCCAATTTTCGATATTATGAGTCAGGAAAGAACTGTCAAGTTCCAGAACAGAGAAAATGTACCATGAATCTTTGTTGATTAAGTCGCCAAGCTTTGTCGTGCTGGAAATGGAGTTTGGAAATTTGGGTTTCCCAAATCCCGTACCAAATCGATGTTGTGGTAAAGATGCCTGATCTTGTGCTGGCTTTACTGCTATAAGTCTCTCAGCCAGATAGCGGCGTTCAGCTTCAGGGACTGCATCATTAAAGAGCGCAAGA
The DNA here is from genome assembly GCA_023014485.1 of Bathynomus jamesi. NCBI lineage: Eukaryota > Metazoa > Arthropoda > Malacostraca > Isopoda > Cirolanidae > Bathynomus > Bathynomus jamesi. The sequence goes on from JAJOZX010005270.1 coordinate 110,260, forward strand.
GGTACCATCTCAGCAGTCAGGTACCATAGGTGATGCTTGAGAGTTTTTATCGCACTAGATGATATGCTGGGGCTGAGTTTTTCATATCTGAGGATGTCTTGGTAAAGACAGATCATTCCATGGAGCCTCGACCGCGCTTGAACAGGTGATCCACCACCAGCTGTACAGCAAGCAAACAAAGTTGACAAACTCTCGCAGTTTGGGTTGTTGTGCTTCCGTGGTAATGGTTCCAGAGGGAAGAGAGCTGATCTGCTCCTCCAGCAGCACCATCTTAATGGAGTAGAGAAACTTGGCCATCCACCTAGCCTTGTGTACAGCACCAGGACGTCGAAATGAAAACTCTCTACTTGTCCCATCCAAGTAGAGCAAACAAAGATCAGAAAATTCTTTGTAGTCATCACATTGATATTGATGCTTCACAACAGACTGCGCGCATGAAATCGCTCTGGCCCATAGTCATGGATTATGGTTTGTACATCATCTGAATAAGAGGTACCATCCAAAAAATTAAGTGCCTGATTATTGTTGTGTTGAACTGTGTCTAAATGCTTTCGGAACTGACAGAATATGGTAACTTCTAGTGACATTGGTGGTTCTATTTTCAGATCATTGAAGACTTGTGTAAGGATTACCTCGCCAACGTGATGCCGGCAAGCTGACCACAGTAAAGCTCGACCTATGTCCTGGTGCAGGCTACACAGGCAGCACTCACATGACCAGTGTTACTAGCTGTTGTGTCAAAAGTCATGTTCACTACTGAGTCAACACAATTCCATGATCGGAGAAGCTCCATGGTGAGATTAGCAATGCTTTGACCAGCTGGCTGATCTGTATTTGGCTTGTAGGAAGGCACACCAAGAAGTTTGATGTCATAGGAATTGCCAACTGCTACAGTGAGCCTCTCTTCAGCTTTAGTTTGGTATGACAGAGTTGACATCAGTTTAGAATCCCAGTGAAGAGACAGGAACTGTGGTGGAACCCAGGACTCTTTGACCGATGATGCAAGCTCTTCACCAACCTTACGTCTTGCTCTGTCGGCGGTAGAATATGAGTGTGAAACATTTTTTGTGTCACCTCCTAATTCCTTAATGATGGCTTTGGTAAATGCTGCTTGTTGGGCCAGTGTGATCTTCGTGCGTGTAGACAGGGAAACCATCCTATGGGATTTGAGTATGTCATGACTTATAAAAGCAGTTGTTCCTGAACGAGTTGCTTGGCGAGTTTTTTGTGTTTTTGGTTTGTAATCCTCTATATCACCCTCTTCATCCTCAATATCACTGTTGCTTTCCTCACTGTTCTCAATCTGAACTTTGCTTGTAGATGCTTGGGCTTTATGAGCTTTAAGCTGTTGTTCTGCTTGCATCATTTCCTTTTCCTGCTTTCTTTGGACTTTTGATGCGAGCTTCTTGTCATGGCTTCCAAACGATGCGACTCTGCCTGATTTCATTGACCGCAAGAACTCCAGATCTTCAGGATCTTTTATGAGTTGCTCAGCATTCCTTGGCCAAAACTGAAATGTTTCTTGTAACTCCTTTTCGATCCCATTAAGCTTCGCAACTGCACCAGGCGAAGAACGCCAATCCACTGGAAGTTCCCTAAGTTTTGCATTTTTTGCAAATAGTGCTATAATTTTTTCAACAGCTTTCTTCTCGGTAATCATGGAAATGTTGCCTTTCTGATAAAATGGAATAACTTTTTGCAAGACAAATTTAGCATTGTTCCATTTTGTACGGTTAAACGGTAGACCTTCTTGCTGATGAAACATGTAGCATCGCAACACTTGCTCACATGTTGGCAGCCTAGATCCTGTTATCTCTGCATCTGCATCGCTGATTCCAGCACCAAGACCATAAATGGCAGCAGTTTGACGAGTTTTAACAGCATATTTATCATTTGTGCTACCTGAACTGGCCATAATGCACGACAGGTGTAAAGAGAACACAAAATTTATTAACGTAAACACTTGCACATAAACATTTAACATAAACACACAAAAATCACATTTATCATAAACACTTGCATATCAGATTATACATTGCAGTTCCTTTTAGAATATTCTATAACTTTCCACCACTTCCTAGCACTTTCTAGAGGTTTCTATCACTTTCTAGAGGTACTATCACTTTATAGAAGTTTCTATCACTTTTTAGAAGTATATATATGACCTTTAGAAATATCACTTACATGTTCTTGGGCTGATTTTTGTAGTGAACAAAATCTTTAAACTTCTACTATTTGGATCTCAAATCACAGAATGACTGTGGGGTTGGTGTGCATATAGGAAGTCTGTGTGGACCCCATAAATGGCATTCAAATCCAAAAATAATTCACATAGTAGGTTTTCTTAACCATTGGAACATTTCTAACTTAGGGACAAAGTGAAACTTTGTCATTGGTGATTTTGATGCACCCTACTGCAAGGCCTTTTGAGGTACTTGTTTTCCTTGTAACACACACACACACACACACACACACACACACACACACACACACACTCTCTCTCTCTCTCTCTCTCTCTCTCTCTCTCTCTCTCTCTCTCTCTCTCTCTGTAAAGTTAATCATTGGTGCGTAGACTTCCCAGAGGGTAGTATCAGCGATATCACATCCCTTAGTGTATGTTTGTTTTGTAAACTTAGAGACAACCACGAAAAGGAAGGTAAAGAGCTAAAGGAATTAGTAAAAAAGCTTGAAGCTAGGGTCGTAGCACTGGAAATCCAACCCAGTGGACAAGATCAAATTAAAAACACACCAGCAGATTCAAACTGTAAGATTAAGTATCTAGAACAAAGGGAGGGCTCAAAGAAGCGGCTGATAGAGAAGGGTGGGCAGGGGCCAATGAAGAAAAAGGGTGGGAAGGGGCCTGCTGATGGCCCAAAGAAACCGAAGGATGTAGCTACCTGTCGGGGTGTCTCGGGTGGTGTAACTGCGTGTATGGGTGGCGACGGGTTTCGAAAGGTCTCGGGCAAGAAGGCTGCGAAGCCGAAGCCTGAGACCCCAGTTGCCCCTGTCAAGACCTCTAACCGCTTTAGTCTCCTGTGCTCGAAGGAGGAAGACACCGTTTTGATTGGGGACTCGCAGATCAGGGGCCAGGAGAAGTACTTTGCTTCAGCAAACCGGGATGGGAGGAAGGTAAGGTGCTTACCTGGGCGGGGAACGGCGCACTTAAGGAAGGAGGTAGAGAAGGTGCGCGTGGCTAGTCGGAGGACTGCGATCGTTGTCCACGCTGGTGGCAATGACCTGTTCCTCAAAGGCGGTGGGGTAGGTCTTACTGAAGGGATCATCACCGAGATCATGTCTCTTGCGGATGATCTAAAACTGAAGACAGACAGGGGAATGTTAATGGGTATTTTACCGCGAATGAATGTCAGTGACCACGCGCTCAGTAAGGTCATTGGCATCAACGAGAGGGTACAAGACTTGTGCGTTCCGCTGGGCGTGAAGTTTATTGACCCCTTCGATGCATTTTCGGGTAGGTGGGACCTTTACCAGAGGGATGGTGTCCACCTCAATAACAAGGGTAAAGGTGTGCTAGGCGCGCTGCTCGACCGGCACCTATACAGAATGGTGAGGTCGAGTCCGGGGAGAGATGATGGGACCCCACCGGGGAGAGATGATGAGCTGGTGGCGGACATACCTTCGACTGAAGGGTGCGTCGAAGTACAGGTGGGTGACCCTCCTCCTACGTTGGAGGGGGCTCAGTCTCCTGCGGAAGTTGCCCCCTCGTTAGTGAGGGGCTCTTCAACTCCCGACAGCCCTGGCTGTTTGGGAAACGGGTCGTGCTAGGGGGCGGTCAGAATAGGGAAGGCTCCCTCCGTGCAATGCTTTTTAATGCTAGGTCAATTAGGAACAAGTTTTGCGAGCTACGGGCGCTCTTAGCATCAGAATACCAGGATATCATTGCTATCACCAAGTCCTGGATTCATACTGATCGTAGGGACTACGTTGGGGAGTTCGAAATTCCCGGGTATAGAATGTTTCGCAAAGACCGCACCCGTGGGGAGGGGGGTGGGGTACTAATTACGTTATAAACGGAATTTTTTTTCCGAAAGAGAACAAATAACGTAGAGACGTTGATCCGTTGACTGCCAGTTCCGGTCGGAACGGGAGCTGCTTGGCGTCGATCTGAACTTGGGAGGGACGAACTATAGGTTAATCTTGGTGTACAGACCTCCGCATCTCCTCCTCGAGGACGATACAGCCTGTACACCGAACTCAGTAGCCTGCTAGGGGATAGGGTGTGTGTAGTTTTAGGAGACTTCAACTGTCACGGCATAAAGTGGGAAAACAGGACTGCCGATGCTGAAGGGAGGAGGCTAGTTGACTTTGCTGATGAGAACTTCCTCACTCAGTGGGTCAACGAGCCTACACGAGGCGAAAGCGTTCTAGACTTAGTATTCACGACCGAAGACAACCTCGTCACTGGCCTCACCGTTGACGAATTGTTGGGTGGGAGTGATCACGGTCTTATTAGGTTCCGTGTGTGCGTCCCTCGGGTGAAGCGTAATAACTCGAGGGGCAGTAAGCTCGATCTCCGGCGGGCGAACTTTGTTAGCCTCAGGGATAGCGTAGCAGAGATGGGGTTAGAGGTTGGCGGTGATGTTGAGGGAGTGTGGAGTGCATTCCGGGATGAGTTTATGGTGCTGCAGTCTGCTGCCATACCCTCAAAACCGGTCACCCCTGCTTCAACGCAGCCTAAGTGGTTCAATCGTGGCATCGCTTCGGCTATCCGAAATAGGAAAGTAGCATATAGGAGGGCGAAGGCCAATCGTTCCCACGAGAACACTGAAGCGTATGTCCGCCTGTGTAGGGAAGTGAAGGCGAAGGTTAGGCTAGCGAAATGTAACGAAGAACTACGGGTGGCAAGCCTCTGCAAGGGGAACCCTAAGGAGTTCTTCAGTTATGTTAATAGTAGAAAGCCCATTAGAAGCATGATAGGTCCTTTAAAGGACGGAAGCGGCGTTCTGCGGACCTCCGATGCGGACATCGCTAATGTGCTTAATGAGTACTTTGCGGGAGTGTTCACCAGGGAGGATACCCGCGTCATCCCCGAGCCAGCTGTGAGGCACGAAGGTGCTGGCCTGGATAGTGTTAGATGTACCGCGACAGTCGTTGCTCATAGAATAGACAAACTGAGCGCGTTTAAGGCTCCTGGGCCAGACCAGTTTCTCCCCAGTGTTTTGCGAGAAGTGCGCGACCAGGTGGCTCCCCACCTGGCTACAGTCTTCAACAAATCGTTGGTGATGGGCCAGGTGCCTGGTGACTGGAGGGAGGCCAACGTGACCGCTATCTTTAAGAAAGGGGATCACGAAAGTCCAGGGAACTATCATACTATTAGTCTCACTTCAGTAGTAGGTAAATTATTAGAAAGGATAATAGCTGATAGAATCGTTGACCATTTGGATTCCTTCAAGCTGCTTGGGGACTCCCAACATGGGTTTAGACGGCATAGGTCGTGTCTCACCAACTTGCTCGAGTTTTTCCACGTCATGTTGAGTGAGTACGATAAGAGTAGGGCGATTGATATACTTTATCTCGACTTTCAGAAAGCCTTTGATAAGGTACCTCACCGCCGGCTAATGGCGAAAGTGCGCGCGCTTGGTATCGGTGGGGAAATAGGTAGGTGGATTGAAAACTGGCTGAGGAATAGGCGGCAGAGGGTGGTAATTAAAGGGGCTAGTTCGGGTTGGGCCTCGGTCACTAGTGGGGTTCCTCAGGGTTCCGTTTTGGGGCCACTGTTGTTTACCATTTACATAAATGATATCGACGGTGGCATCGTCAGTCGGATCGCCAAATTCGCTGATGACACCAAGCTTGGGGCCAATGTTGGGACGCCCGAAGCGATCGAGGAACTGCGTGCGGACCTAGGTAGGATAGGAGAGTGGTCCGAAAAATGGCAAATGCCGTTTAACTTGGGTAAATGCAAAGTGATGCACATTGGCTACGCCAATCCCAAGTCGGACTACTCGATGTTGGGCAGTAATATCGAGGTGACTGATTTAGAAAAGGACTTGGGTGTGCTAATTAGCAGCGACCTTAAGTTTACGAAACAGTGTGTAGAGGTGGAAAAGAAAGCCCAAAACTATTGGGTTATATCAGGAGGCAATTTCAGTTTCGGAACAAGGAGATTGTGCTCTCACTGTACAATTCCCTTGTTCGGCCATACCTGGAGTATGCTGTGCAGTTCTGGTCGCCCACCCTCAGGAAAGATATTGAGAGGCTGGAGCGAGTGCAGTCGAGGGCCACAAAGTTAATCCCTTCTGTTAGGCATATGGGCTACAATCGACGGTTACGCGCCCTGAACTTGTTTTCGCTTGAAACTCGGAGGCTGCGCGGTCAACTGATCGAGGTTTTCAAGCTCTTACGAGGGTTCAACGATGTCAATTTTAGAAGTATGTTTAGTTTAAATGATAACACAACTCGCAACAATGGTTGGAAGTTGGATTTGAAACGGTTTAGGACTAGTGTGTGTGGGAATTACGTTACGTATAAGATCTGTGACACATGGAACAGGTTACCTTCGGAAGTTGTGAACAGTTCCTCTGTGGATCAGTTCAAGAAAAGGTTAGACAAAATCTTGCACACTATTTGAGTGTGTAAAGACATTTAGGACCTCAGTCTGCGGAAATTTCTTTTCCTATAAAATAGTTAATATCTGGAACCAACTTCCCTCAGAGGTTGTTTCCAGTCAAAGTGTAAATCTGTTTAAAAATAGGCTAGACAAAGTACTGAACACACTCATAGTTTAAGATTAAAACCTCAGAAAACTCTGCAGGAGTTCGCTTGCTCGGTCTCTGTGAGCAAGCTAAATATAGAGCTATTTATATATTCTCCACTTTCCTGTAAAATTTCCTTGGCTACTTTTCCAGGGTCAAGGTATTTTCTTCAACCTTTTTCCGTACCTGCCTCTGGCAGGAAGGGAGCGGAGGGTGGGGAGAGAGCCTTCTACTTTTCTATCCAGTTTTCTACTACTGCTACCATAGTTGAAAGACAAAATTTTCCCTGGCACCTTTGCCATTGGTACCTCCTTGGTATGGGCCGCAAGGCCTTTTGAGGTACTTCTTTTCCTTGTAACTCTCTCCCTCATTCATGAGAACTTTCTCACTCAGTGGGTCAGTGAGCCTACACGAGGCGAAAGCGTTCTAGACTTACTATTTACGACTGAAGACAACCTCGTCACTGGTCTCACCATTGACGAATCATTGGGCGCGAGTGATCATGGTCTGATTAGGTTCCGTGTGTGCGTCCCTCGGGTGAAGCGTAGTAACTCCAGAGGCAGTAAGCTCGATCTTCGGTGGGCGGACTTTGTTAGCCTCCGGGATAGCGTAGGTGAGATGGGGTTAGAGGTCGGCGGAGATATTGAGGGAGTGTGGAGTACATTCCGGGACGAGTTTATGGTGCTGCAGTCTGCTGCCATACCCTCAAAACTGGTCACCCCTGCTTCAACGCAGCTTAAGTGGTTCAGTCGTGACATCGCTTCGGCTATACAAAATAGGAAAGTAGCGTATAGGAGGGCGAAGGCCAGTCGTTCCCATGAGAACACTGAAGCGTATGTCCACCGGTGTAGGGAAGTGAAGGCGAAGGTTAGGCTAGTGAAACGTAACGAAGAACTACGGATGGCAGGCCTCAGCAAGGGGAACCCTAAGGAGTTCTTCAGTTATGTTAATAGTAGAAAGCCTATTAGAAGCATGATAGGTCTGTTAAAGGACCTAAGCGGCGTTCTGCAGACATCGCTCATGTGCTAAATGAGTACTTTGCGGGAGTGTTCACCAGGGAGGACACACACATCATCCCCGAGCCAGGCGTGAGGTACGAAGGTGCTGGCCTGGATAGTGTTTGATGTACCGCAACAGTCTTTGCCGATAGAATAGACAAACTGAGCGCGTTTAAGGCTCCTGGGCCAGACCAGTTTCTTCCCAGAGTGTTGCGGGAGGTGCGCGACCAGGTGGCTCCCCACCTGGCTACAGTCTTCAACAAATCGTTGGAGATGTGCCAGGTGACTGGAGGGAAGCCAATGTGACCCCTATCTTTAAGAAAGGGGATCACGAAAGTCCAGAGAACTATCGTCCCATTAGTCTCACTTCAGTTGTAGGTAAATTATTAGAGGGAATAATAGCGGATAGGATTGTTGACCATTTGGATTCCTACAAGCTGCTTGGGGACTCCCAACATGGGTTTAGATGGCATAGGTCGTGTCTCACTAACTTGCTCGAGTTTTTCCACATCATGTTGAGTGAGTATGATAAGAGTAGGGTGATTGATATACTTTATCTTGACTTTGAGAAAGCCTTTGATAAGTCTGAAAAAACTATATAGGGCTATGGGTTGATTGCCTGATACCCTCATCCGTTGGAAATTTCCAGCAGATTTCAGTGGAGAGTTAAATGACAAAAGCCCTATTTTTTTTCGTTAGAGAGCTATGAATATGTAGGTCTTTAAAGGACCTCTTTATATTTAATTGTTTATGGTAATTTTAGCGTCGGGATTTTAGATGCCTATATGTGAACGAAAAGAAATTGTCCCACCTTATTCTTTTACTGGGTCTTAGTTTGCTTCGATGTAGGGCATCACGATCTTTGTCGGTGTAGGGCTGCCACGATGGAGCTACACGATGAGTTAACTTGATGTAATTAATATAGGCAGTCACAATATAAACACTTGAAGGTATAGGCCTATCCTCTTTTTTTTTTAGTTACTAAGTTTATTATAAGGAATTCACTCAGAACTTTAGCGAAGCCAAAAGCACATACTCCCTGTTTAAAGCATTTGCTGTACATAAACAGCTCCGAGAGCTGTTCCTATATTCACATTGTATTTTCATTATTTGCTGATCTGGCAAAGTTTTGTTTGGTCTACTTCTCTTTTGAAGACTAAACAATAAATTGGGTTTTCTTGTTGCTATGTGAGACTCGATGCATACATACCAGTTCTTTGTACGTATGGCAATTATTTCATTCCCTATAGGCTATGTCGCCAATCCTGAGGCAATTTTTTTGTATAGATATTTAATTAAATTAATTAATAATTTATATTTAATTATGAAATAAAGGTACCACATATGATACTATGTTGTGAGCGCGTATAGTTTTTCCATATACTGGGGGGGGGGGGCTGGAGAAAAATTTGTATGTTTTAGATCAAATTTTTTGAGAAACTGCAAAACATGTAAAAATGAAATGGATTAAAAGAATGAAGTAGGAATTTAGGAAGAGAGAGGTTACTCAAGACCTATTTAAATATAAAAGTTCAAGAGGCCAACTTCTCAAGTTTAGTTAAAGCTATGTCAATCAGTTTGACTCCCTTTAGGTATAGGAAATTTATGGAATTAAAGTAAAGTTATTAAGCATTTTAACTTTGCTCAATTTGTGTAAGGTTTATAAGTCACCAGTCTTAATTTTTTCTTGTAAAAGTTTTCTGGCTTTCAAAGCAGTCTTTCTTTGATGCCTGTCTGGTTTAGTCTGAGTTACATCAGGTACATTGAGAGATTCCTCCCCAATAGTATTCTGATCCATCCTTTGGGGTAATGGTTCTAATTTAGCCCCACACTCGAAAGGATATAGTAATGTGATATCTCTGGTAGTTTCACCAGTTGCTGTTTTCAGTTTTACAACCATGGTAATTTCGTCTTCACCAGTTTTGAGTTCCAAGACTTTTCCCATTGGCCAATGTTGTCTTGGTGTTTTTTCATGTATCAACACAATGTCCCCAATTTTGACTGAATCATTCCAATTTTGTTTTGTTAATTGTTCATGCCTTTCTCTAAGACTTGTTAAGTATTCTTCTCTCCATTTTGTTATAAATTGAGTTTTGATTTGTGTCAAATGTTGGTATTTTGTGTTTAGTTCTTTGTGTCCTATTACCCAATCTGGATCCTCTGTACTGTTATGTTCATATTCTGGTAACATGTTTACTGTTTCTCCCTTAATTAGGTGGTTTGGTTGAGAGGTTCTGGCTCATTAATACCATCTCCCACATAAGTTAATGGTCTGTTGTTGACAATGTTTTCAATTTCTGACAGAATAGTCATGAGTTCAAAAAGTTGTAGATGTTTGGTCCCAATAGGAATGTACTTCCAGGTTATACAGTGCCCGCGAAAAGTATCCGATCACTCAAGAAAATACAATATTTTCCCTTGATATTCAGAGACACGTAATTCACTTTCTATTTGTTCTAGCGACATCTGGTAACTTTGAGGTTGCTCGCTGATATGAGAGCTATCCAACGCATTCTCAAATTTGTGTTCTGGTAGCCTTCGTTGCGGGTGGCTGTGTCTCAAATTTGTCAGATTTCACTGTTTGTGTAAATTTCTTGATTTTTTTTTTTTTTTTTACAGAAAGTGGTGTAAATAAAATTTATATATAATGTGTGCTAAAAAACAACTTAAGAGTGATTGTCGAGGTGTTATTGTTGCTTTGCATGCATGTGGGAAATCACAGAGACAGATAGCTAAGGAATTAAACATATCCCAAAGTACCGTTAATTTATGGGTTTCACGGGCTGAGAACAATGGTGGCCTAACCACGCCAGTCCCTAAAAAACGATCTGGCAGACCGAGAAAAACAAATTCGCGAACAGACAAACTTATGAAACGTTTAGTATTGAAAAACCCAACAATAACTGCGAAAGAAATAAAATTTAATATGAATAATTTGTTATCTGGTGTTTCTGAACGAACTATCCAGGAGCGGCTCCAAAAAGAACTCGGATTACCATCTCGCCATGCTGCTAAGAAACCGTTCATTAATGAAAAAATGCGTAAAAAACGTGTCGCATTTTGTAAAAAATACATTCATTGGACTGTTGATGACTGGAAGAAGGTTTTATTTAGCGATGAGTCGACATTTTTGACATTCAGAAGTTGTCCAAAACAGGTTTGCCGGCCTATTGGCTCAAATAGGATGGACCCTAAATACACCCTAAAGACAATGAAACACCCTCCAAGTGTGATGGTTTGGGGTTGTTTCGGTTACTATGGGCGTGGAAACTTATATTTTCTTCCGAAGAACACAACTATGAATGGTGCACGGTATTTAGCAATGCTACAGGATAAACTTCCAATGGCAATGGCAATCCAAAGGACAAAAACATACATGCATGATGGTGCACCATGTCACAGGGCCAAAATAGTGACAAAATGGATTACTGACAATAAATTTGATATTTTGGATTGGCCTGGTAATAGTCCAGATCTCAATCCGATAGAAAATCTGTGGCTAATAATAAAAAATAAGGTTGAATGCCACGACACTGGCTCAGTCGAAAAATTACAAGAGGCCATCAAAAAGGTATGGTGCAAGGAAATATCAGTGGAAGTTTGTCAAAACTTGATTAAATCCATGCCAAAACGTCTAGAACAAGTCATCCAAACCAAAGGACAGATGACAAAATACTAATATAAGGTTAGTATACATTTAAACATTGTTTTTTATGTAAAAAATACAAATTTCAAGGGTGATCGGATACTTTTCGCGGGCACTGTATTGTGTTTGATTAGATGAGTTAGTACTGTTTCACTGTCACAAATCTGATGAATAATTCTTTCACCAGATTTGAAGTATGTGGCATTGTCTGACCATATAGTTTTGGGTACAGAATTGTGTGCACAAAATCGTCTGAAAACAGCAATAAGAACTTCTGCTGTCAGATCTACTATGTCTAGACATATGGCACATGTGGCAGCACAGGTGAAGAGTACAATATACGCTTTGTATTCCTTTGAATCCATTTTATCTCCAAAACTCATTTACTACTCCAGTGTAGTCAATACCCGCGGTTTCAAATGGCTGAGTAAATGTTACTCGTTCCACAGGTAGGTCTGGAGGGCTTGGGGTCTTAAAGGGTCGTGAATAGATACGTTTACAAGGAATGCATGTGTTTAAAATTTTCTTTGTTTCAGTTCTACCCTTTGGTAGCCAGTAAGTTTTTCTCAGCGCCGTCAGGGTTTGTGGGACCCCCATGTGGTGTATTTTGTTGTGGGTATCCCTGATGATGAGATTTGTGAAGTGATTCCTCCTTGGAAGAAGAATTGGCTGCTTAGAGTTGTAAGTCAAAGTTGACTTGTACAGATTTAGATCCATGACAAGTGAAGGAATTCCTTTGTTTAATGTGTTACTGGACCTAAGATACTTCAACTCCTCATCAAATTCTGAAGCTTGTATCTGTTTGAGCCAGTGTTTTGTTGCAGTTTCTGTTAAGTTAGAAAAGGCCTTCTGAGGACAGTGTTTGAGATGGTAGCTATTGACAAACTTGCAGCAATAGACTGTAATTCTCAAGAGTTTGTTGAGGTCTGAATAATGTTTATAGTCAAATATAGGTTTGTCCTCAGTGATCTTTTCAGTTGTCGTAGAGTTGAGTGTGAGGTTAACTACTTTGGCTGGCCAAAGATCCTCACATGTTAGCCATTCAGGCCCTTCATACCAGATTTTATTTGTTTTCAACAGTTTGTAAGAGAGCCCTCTTGTCAAAAAGTCTGCAGGATTCTCTCTTGTTTGTATGTACCTAAATTTGATACCAAGGGATGTGTTTGCAGTTTTGATTTCTGTTAGTCTGTTTTTCACAAATATGTTTTTGCAAGTTGTATCTGTGTTGGTCACCCATGTTAGACAAATTTGACTCTGTCCATAAGTAAATGTCTGTTATGTCAACTTCTTTATACACTTGTGAGAGAAAGTCTGCTGCTTTAACTCCCAATGAGACAGCTAATAATTCAAGTTGTGGTACAGTTTTCTTTTGGTTTAAGGGTGCCACTTTTGCCTCTGAATAAACCAAGTTACTTTCATTTTCACTTGTTAAATAGGCACAACACCCGTAAGCTTGTGTGCTGGCATCTGTAAAAATGTGTAATGTTTGAGATTTCAATCTGTAGCCAGCACATCTTGGTACGTAGATGTCTTGAACTTTGTTTAAGTCTGTGGCCAATTTTTTCCAATGAAGTTGGTCTGCCACTGAAAGTGGTTCATCCCAATCAATTTTCTTTTTCCATAAGTCTTGCAAAAGGATTTTGGATCGTATGGTTGCTGATAAATATAATCCAATGGGGTCAAAAATTTTGGATGATTTTGAAAGCACTTTTCTTTTTGTATTGGCATTTGGATTTAAGTTATAACTCTTTGTGCAAAGAGTATCATCATGTTCGGAATTCTGTTTTAAAAACCAAAGCATTCCAAGTGTTTTTGTGTAATTGTTTGGTTCAATGTTCCCATTGTTGTCTTTTGTTATTTGTTCATTTAATTTAGGAGAATTAGAAACCCACTCTCTCAATCCAAAATTTCCTTGCTTCATTATGGGTTGTGACATTTGGTAAATTTCAAGCAATTCCTCTTCAGTTACAGTGGAACCAATGAGGTTATCCACATAAAAATTTTGTTTTAAAAACTGAACTGTTAAGTCATCTTGAAATAAGTTTAGGTGGTTTTTAATTGTTAAAGCAAGAATACTTGGAGAGCAATTTGCTCCAAAAATAATTACTTTAAATCTGTAGGTTTTGAAACCTTTGTTAAGTCATGTGGATCATTAAACCACAAAAACCTGAGATGATTTTTATCATAGTCAAGCTTCAAATTTATACAGAGGAATGCTTTTTCTATGTCATTTTGTACTGCATAATTGTCTAAACAGAAGCAAAGGAGAATTTTTACAAGATCTGAGACAAGGTTTGGGCTTTCCATGAGACAATCATTTAAACTAACAGAATTTGTGTCTTTTAAACTACAGTTGTATACTACTATTAGTTTAGTTGTGGATGAGTCTTCTCTTTAACTCCCCTGTGTATTAAATAATGACAACCTCGTTTTTTAAAGGGTTCATCAGTAACTTCTTCAATGAAGCCCCTTTCTATTTGTTCTTTGAATATGTTGTTGTATTGTTCTAAAAGATTGTCATTTTTAAGTTTTCTGTAATTTTTATACAGATGTGCCTTAGCTACTTTCAAATTGTCCATTATTTCTGGACAAGGTGTTTTCCAAGGCCATGACTCCAGATTCCTGGGATCTTGGGAGCATTGCTCCAGTAAATTTGACCATGAGAAAAAGTAAATTTGGGTTTGGGTTTTGTTCATCCGCTAGACGTTATGCAATTTTTTTGCGTATACGTTCTTGTACAAACCAATTTTTTTAAATTACAAATTTAGTTATTTTAAGTTTAGTTGGTAATTCCATATTTAACAATTATTTTTATTTTTTGTTCAGCTTCAATGTTTTGATAATTAAAATTTTATTAAAACGTATATTTTTTTAACATAAAATTATCAGGATTGGACTATGTTCCATTGATCTCGGCCAGGTTTGATAAATTGGCCAGATAATTACTTGTGCGGTTTTAAGTAATCCACCATGACTCTAGAATTGAAAAGTTTAGTTAAGTTTAAACTTACTTTTACTTACTTTTACTTACTCTTCCTTACTTTTACTAAGTTTAAAGCACTTACTTTTACTTACTTTCATTGTACTATATTTACTTACTTTTACTCACTTTTACCATACTATATTTACTAACTTTTACTTATTTTGTATTTTTTCAGGTAGTCAATAATCAATAATGGATCCTAATATTGATGAATTTGGAGAGAAAAGTGAGGGTGTTAAAAGGGGTTACTTTTGTGGTCAATGCAAGAACAAATATTCAAAGAAGCAAAACTGGGAGGAACATTTTAATTCCAAAAAAAATATTTGTTACAATACAAGAGGTCCCAGAGTTTGGGCCCACAGCTTAGATATTGCAGTAAAGAAATACCAGGATGAAGTGCAGCAAAGAGATACGGCAAAGCAGTCATTTAGTTTGTTCACAAAATGTGCTTGTGCTAGACCTCAGAAAAATGAACCAACTTCATCAACTGCTAATCTAGAAAATGAAACTTTTTCACTAGATGTTTCACAGACTGAAGAAAGTGCTTCTCCTCCACCTAAGAAACAAAAGGTAAGTGAGGAATCTGCGCATCAGACTAACAAAACTGCTTTAGAGGAATTTGAAAATTCCCAAATCCAGAAGACATTGAATGCAATTTTGCGCCTAACAAAAGAAACTCACCAAGCTGTTGTGGTTAATAAAGAGAAGAGTCAAAATATGCCTTCAAGTTCAAGTGTTGCATCCAAATCTAATAAAGCAAAAAGCAACAAATTTGACATTTCCATAGCCCATTTAAGCAAGTGTAAATCAATACAAGAAATCCTGAACAATGATTTGATCAAATCTACATTCAAATTGGTGGAAAAGAAGGATCTAGGGCATGCTGATGATTCATTTTCAGTACCAAGTGATATAATGGAAAACATTGCAAATAGTGACACTAATATGCCTGATGTAGATATAGCTGTTGAGGATGATGATGATGATAATCAAGAAGATATTGATGATGCTTCTGATGATAAAATGTTTACATTATATTGCATAGCTTGCACAGACCCCAAAGCATGTGCTTCAGACAAACATTCTAACATAAAAGGTTACTTCAATGTTAAAGATTTAACCTATGTATGCAAACAAGGAGAAAATCAAGAGAGAGGGTTTAGAAATCTGAAAACCCACCTGAAGAGACATTTAATTAAACTTCAGCATCATCAAAGAGCTGCTGTTTATGAAGTGATGAAAACATCTTCTCGGAACACTACTAAACGCATAGAAGACTTATGTGGCAACATCTTATACTACATAATGAAAACAAACACTGCATGGGCTCTATATCCAGTACTTCTAGTTGTATTACATAGGTCAGGTTGTGAGGTTGGAAATTTGAATCATAGCACACATGCGTGCGAGACAATTTGTGAGCTATTAGATAATCAACTTAAAGAACAAACTGTAAAGTGGTTCTTAGAACAAACTTCAGTAACAATAACAGCTGACATTGGAACAATTTTGGGATTAAGCATGCTAGTTGTATTAGTTATGAGTGAAGAAGATAAGACTGTAAAACTTGCTGGGATAAATTTAGTACGCAGCAAATCAGGAGTTTATTTGGCCAATGAAATTTTTGATGTGTTGAAGTCTCCTAATCACTTGAAACTATCTGAAGAAGCAATTAAATCCAAGGTATCTGGAATGGTTGGAGATGGGGCTTTTTGTAAGGACAACGAGCCATTTAAAAACGAAATGAAAAAGTTGTTTGGAGAAAATTTCAAATTTCGATGGGACTTAATGCATCTTGTGAACAGAGCCCACGTTGATGCATTGAAGAAAATTTGTAAACTAAGTGAGCTTTTAGACTTTATTCAGAATCACTCTTCAAATCTGAGATCAGGCCTTGACTATACCAATATGGTTCTTGACAATATCATTGGTTTTAAGAGACCAAAACTCAAATCTGATACTCGCATGGTTAATTACGAATTTGATCAATTTGACAGATTTGTGGAAAATTGTTTTTTTTTTTATCATCCACAAGAGAAAGAAATTAGTGCCAAGTTCTATGTATTGATTTCCTATGTAACAAAGATTGTGTTGCAAGTAGCTCAAAAAACCACAGTTAGTGCAGAATTTGTAGAAAATATATTTTATAAAGAAGGAGGGAAAACTGTTATGTTAAGAGTGATGGAAACAATTTCCAAATTAGCTAATGGAGGAAATGCAAATGATGTAGTTTCTGAATTTAAGCACGATACCACAGGGCAGCAAAAGGAACTAACAGCTGAGGATTACATCCTAAATGAAGTTTACAAATACATCAAGAAACGTTCTGATTACTACCAGGTTGCTGAAGTTGCTAGACCATCCAGAACCAGATCTGAAAGTAGTTTTACAAAAGACTCAGTGATAAATTGGCTGACAGAATATATAGAACAGCTGTGGAAAGGAATCACAGAGAGATTAAAGCATTTTGATAAAGATGGATCAACTGCCTGGAGTGAAGCACCAGCTGAAGGGACATTCTCCATTCTTGGTTACATTGTTGAACACAAAGGATCCATTAAGCCATCTCATTTGACTAAGCTGTGCAGAATTGTGAAGGAGGGTCCAGCTCCAGGCACTAGATCTGCTGTAATGATCACACAGAAAGCCATTGATCAGTGGCCAAGCATACATGGCGGTAAATTCACAACAAATGCCTACATGCAAGGTCTAACATCGTCCACTGTTGCTGCTGCAATGAATAAATAAACTTAAGGTGAGTTATAAACTGTACATTATTGTATTATTATGTTTAGCTAAAACAATTTGTAATTGGTATGTCATCAATTCAAGAGTTTATTATCATTAACCTATCTAGTGGTGTAAGGGAAAAAAAAGTAAATTCAGAGCTGTGCTCCAGTAAATTTTTTCAAATCTGGAGTCATGTCCAAGGCAGCTCCACATAGTATTGATTGTCTCTGTGTTGTTTGGTTAAAAGAGTTTGTACTGTATTCAAACCTCCTACCACTTCAGACTAGTCAATACCCGTAGTTTTAGTGGAGTAAAGGTTACTCCTTCACAGGTAGATCTGGAGGGCTTGGGGCTTTGAATCCTCTACTGTTTTTGTGTTGTTTGGCCTATGGCCAAGGGAGGCCATAAGACTTTTGTTGTTTGGTCTCTGGCCAAAGGAGGCCACAAGACTTTTGTTGTTTGGTCTCTGGCCAAAGGAGGCCACAAGACCCTTGTTGTTTGGTCTCTGGCCAAGGGAGGCCAGAAGACCCTTGTTGTTTGGTCTCTGGCCAAGGGAGGCCAGAAGACTTTTGTTGTTTGGTCTCTGGCCAAGGGAGGCCACAAGACTTTTGTTGTTTGGTCTCTGGCCAAGGGAGGCCACAAGACTTTTGTTGTTTGGTCTCTGGCCAAGGGAGGCCACAAGACTTTTGTTGTTTGGTCTCTGGCCAAGGGAGGCCACAAGACTTTTGTTGTTTGGTCTCTGGCCAAGGGAGGCCACAAGACTTTTGTTGTTTGGTCTCTGGCCAAGGGAGGCCACAAGACCTGTTGTTTGGTCTCTGGCCAAGGAAAGCCACAAGACCCCCGTTGTTTGGCCGAGGGAGGCCACAAGACCCTTTGATGAATATGTTGAGCTATGGCCAAGGTAGGCCATCAGCCCTTTTGATGAATTTGTTGGGCTATGGCCAAGGTAGGCCAAGGACCTTTGATGATCTGTTGGGCTATGGCCAAGGGTAGGCCATCAGCCATTTGATGAATTTGTTGGGCTATGGCCAAGGGTAGGCCATCAGCCATTTGATGAATTTGTTGGGCTATAGCCAAGGGTAGGCCATCAGCCATTTGATGAATTTGTTGGGCTATGGCCAAGGGTAAGCCATCAGCCATTTGATGAATTTGTTGGGCTATGGCCAAGGGTAAGCCATCAGCCGTTTGATGAATTTGTTGGGCTATGGCCAAGGTAGGCCATCAGCCCTTTTGTGAATGTTGGGCTATGGCTGAGGTAGGCCAAGGCCCTTTGATGATCTGTTGGGCTATGGCCAAGGGTAGGCCATCAGCCATTTGATGAATTTGTTGGGCTATGGCCAAGGGTAGGCCATCAGCCATTTGATGAATTTGTTGGGCTATGGCCAAGGGTAGGCCATCAGCCATTTGATGAATTTGTTGGGCTATGGCCAAGGTAGGCCAATGCCCTTTTGTGAATATGTTGGGCTATGGCTGAGGTAGGCCATCAGCCCTTTTGATGAATTTGTTGGGCTATGGCCAAGGTAGGCCATCAGCCCTTTTGTGAATATGTTGGACTGGCTGAGGTAGGCCATCAGCCCTTTTGATGAATTTGTTGGGCTGTGGCCAAGGTAGGCCAAAGCCCTTTGATGATCTGTTGGGCTATGGTCAAGGGTAGGCCATCAGCCCTTTTGATGAATTTGTTGGGCTATGGTCAAGGGTAGGCCATCAGCCCTTTTGATGAATTTGTTGTGCTATGGCCAAGGTAGGCCATCAACCCCTTGAAATAGTAGTTTGGGCTATGGCCAAAGTAGCCATACAACCCTTGAGAGTAGAGTAGTTTGTTTGTATGTGTCACTGTCTAAACATATAATTTTTGGCACATAATTATGTGCACAGAATCAGAGTGCAGCAATAAAAGCTTTTTCTCCCTGATCCTTGGTTATGTTTAGACAGGTTGTTGTGTTTGAGACACATGGAAAGAGTAGTGTGTGTGTGTGTGTGTGTGGCATTTCTCTGAATCCAGTTTGTCTTCAAAACTTGGATTCACCACTCCAATGAAGTCAATACCCATAGTTATGAATGAGTAAATGTTGTGTATCCTACAGGTAGGTCTGGAAGGTTTGGGGTTTTGAAGGAATCCAATCTGTTTGCAAGGAATGTATGAATCTGTTGTGTGATTCTTCCCTTAAAAGAAGAATTGGATGTTTGGAGTCGTATGTATATATTTATATACTGTACTGTATGCATGTGTGTAAATGTGTATTTTGTTATAGGGTTTTATTTTTGGGTTTTGGGTTAAGTTAACCAATTTGGCTGAGTAAAGATCCTCAAATGTTGCATTTGAGACCCTTATATCAAGCCTTGTCTGTTTTATGCCTATACCGTATGTCAAATAGGACTTAGAATAGGTTGTGCCTATATGTCAAATAGGACTTGGAATAGGTTGCACCTATGTCAAATAGGACTTGGAATAGGTTGCGCCTATGTCAAATAGGACTTGGAATAGGTTGCGCCTATATGTCAAATAGGACTTGGAATTGGTTGCGCCTATATGTCAAATAGGACTTGGAATTGGTTGCGCCTATATGTCAAATAGGACTTGGAATTGGTTGCGCCTATATGTCAAATAGGACTTGGAATTGGTTGTGCCTATATGTCAAATAGGACTTGGAATAGGTTGTGCCTATATGTCAAATAGGACTTGGAATAGGTTGCGCCTATATGTCAAATAGGACTTGGAATAGGTTGCACCTATATGTCAAATAGGACTTGGAATAGGTTGCGCCTATATGTCAAATAGGACTTGGAATGGGGTTATGAATAGGTGTTAGGTGGGTGTATGTTTGAATTTGTGCAATTGCTTTAGGTCTTTGTGATGTTACAGTTCTGAGTCGAATTTTGTGATGTTAATGAGTCTTATGAGTAAGTTAAATTGCTGAAATAAATTTTATAACCTACACCACAGGTTGAATTATAAATTTAGTGTTTTTAGTTAGGATAGGCCTTGAGTGTAAAGAGTAAGGCCTACTTTAAGAGGTAGGCCTATTATGTAAGGTAAAGTTAGGTGTGGCTACTAAATAGGCCTATTTTGTGGGCCTACTGAGTATGCTTGTTTAGGCCTATTATTTTATAGGACCTTAAATGAGTTAAGCCCATTAAATCAACAAGGCTTTGTTTTGAGTTTGAAGAGTAGGACCTATTAAATAGGCCTAATGTTGTGGGCCTATTTTTATAGGACCTAAAATGAGTTATACCTGTTAAATGAACAAGCCTTTGTTTTCGGTTAGTGTAAAGATAAATGGATCGGTTCTCAGTTTCATAGGCCACCATATGAAAAACTATAGTGGGGTCATGGTTGAAATTGGGGTTAGGCCTAATGAGCTAAGCCTAGCCACTGTGTGTGTCAGTGTAAATTTTAGAGGGGTCAGTTCCCCATACACGGGCCACCATTTGAAAAACTATATAGGGCTATGGGTTGATTGCCTGATACCCTCATCCGTTGGAAATTTCCAGCAGATTTCAGTGGAGAGTTAAACGACAAAAGCCCCATGTTTTTTTGTTAGAGAGTTATGAATATGTAGGTCTTTAAAGGACCTCTTTATATTTAATTGTTTATGGTAATTTTAGCGTCAGGATTTTAGATGCCTATATGTGAATGAAAAGAAATTGTCCCACCTTATTTTTTTGCTGGGTCTTAGTTTGCTTCGATGTAGTGCCGCCACGATGGAGCTACGCGATGAGTTAACTTGATGTAATTAATATAGGCAGTCACAATATAAACACTTGAAGGTATATGCCTATCCTCTTTTTTTTTAGTTATTAAGTTTATTATAAGGAATTCACTCAGAGCTTTAGGGAAGACAAAAGCACATCTTCCCTGTTTAAAGCGTTCAATGTACATAAACAGCTCCGAGAGCTGTTCCTATATTCGCGTTGTATTTTAATTATTTGCTGATCTGGCAAAGTTTTGTTTGGTCTACTTCTCTTTTGAAGACTAAACAATAAATTGGGTTTTCTTGTTGCCATGTGAGACTCGATGCATACATACTGGTTCTTTGTACGTATGGCAATTATTTCATTCCCTATAGGCTATGTCGCCAATCCCGAGGCAATTTTGTATAGATATTTAATTCAATTAATTAATAATTTATATTTAATTATGAAATAAAGGTACCACATATGATACTATGTTGTGAGCGCGTATAGTTTTTCCATAATAAGGTACCTCACCACCGGCTAATGGCGACAGTGCGCGCGCTGGGTATTGGTGGGGAAATAGGTAGGTGGATTGAAAACTGGCTGAAGAATAGGCGACAGAGGGTTGTAATTAAAGGGGTTAGTTCGGGTTGGGCCTCGGTCACGTGGGGTTCCTCAGGGTTCCATTTTGGGGCCACCATTGTTTATCATTTACATAAATGATATAGACGGTGGCATCATCAGTCGGATCGCCAAATTCGCTGATGACACCAAGCTTGGGGCCAATGTTGGGACGCCGGAAGCGATCGAGCAACTGCATGCGGACCTAGGTAGGATAGGAGAGTGGTCCAAAAAATGGCAAATGTTGTTTAACTTGGATAAATGCAAAGTGATGCACATTGGCTACGCCAATCCCAAGTCGGACTACTCGATGTTGGGGAACAATATCGAGGTGACTGATTTGGAAAAGGACGGACCCCGTGTGCTAATCAGCAGCGACCTTAAGTTTACGAAACAGTGCGTAGTGGTGGAAAAGAAAGCCCAGAAGCTGTTGGGTTATATCAGCAGGCAATTTCAGTTTCGGAACAAGGAGATTGTGCTCTCTCTGTACAATTCCCTGGTTCAGCCACACCTGGAATATGCTGTGCCACAAAGTTAATCCCTTCCGCTAGGTATATGGGCTACAATCGACGGTTACGCGCCCTGAACTTGTTTTTGCTGGAAACTCGGAGGCTGCGCGGTAGGGTGACAATAAAAATCGAAAGTTGGAGTTTTTTATTGGCCATTTGTTCAATGCTGCTACTACATGAGAAAACAATGTACTGTAAATATTAGGTCATTCAGATAATATTTAAGGGTGTCTCAAGTGAGGTAAATAATTCTCCTTATAACACAAATTAATTGTTCATTACCTAGTAAAAATAAATTAATATTTTTTTTAATTAATGTAAATAAACGTTAGTTTTAGTTCATGAAGTTTAAGTGCAGGCGTACTCCAATCGTAATAAGTAATTAAAAAAAATATTAATGAATAAGGAGAATTATTTACCTCACTTGAGACACCCTTAAATATTATCTGAATGACCTAATATTTACAGTACATTGTTTTCTCATGTAGTAGCAGCATTGAACAAATGGCCAATAAAAAACTCCAACTTTCGATTTTTATTGTCACCCTACTGCGCGGTCAACTGATCGAGGTTTTCAAGCTTTTACGCAGGTTCAACGATGTCGATTTTAGAAGCATGTTTAGTTTAAATGATAACCCAACTCGGAACAATGGTTGGAAGTTGGATTTGAAACGGTTTAGGACTAGTGTGTGTGGGAATTACTTTACGTATAAGATCTGTGATACATGGAACAAGTTACCTTCAGAAGTTGTGAACAGTTCCTCTGTGGATCAGTTCAAGAAAAGGTTAGACCAAATCTTGCACATTATTTGAGGATGTAGAAAATTTTCCATGGCACCCGTTGCCATTGGTACCTCCTCAGTATGGGCTGCAAGGCCTTTTGAGGTACTTCTTTTCCTTGTAATTCCTTGTAACTCTCTCTCTGTCTGGGTGGCAAGCCTCTGCAAGGGGAACTGTAAGGAGTTCTTCAGTTATATTAATAGTAGAAAGCCCATTAGAAGCATGATAGGACTGTTAAAGGACCCCAGTAGTGTTCTGCAGACATCGCTAATGTGCACTTTGTGGGTGTGTTCACCAGGGACGACACCCGTGTCATCCCTGAGCCAGGCATCAGGCATGAAGGTGCTGGCCTGGGTAGTGTTTGGTGTACCGTGACAGTCGTTGCTGATAGAATAGACAAACTGAGCGCGTTTAAGGCCCCTGGGGGGGGAGATATATATGCCAATTTATGTGGGTATCAAGAAGATGCTATTCTTGGCCAGAATTAATCCTTATCAGTTCATCTTAAATACTCAGTTTATCGAAGCTAAAATAACTTAAGACTATAAATTTGTAACATAATTCTACTCCCACATTGACCCTTTCTAAACTATCAATGTGTGTGTGTTCATACGTTCATTTCCATAGTAGTGATAGGGTGTCATTCCATGTCAGTTGAATGGAATTTTGGGTCAAAAAAACGTATTACCAATTTTTTTTTTTTAAATTGGCACACTTACAGATCTCAGTGAGGAAAACAGAATGGCACTTGTTTCAACACTCTAAGTCATATGGTTCCAGAGATATGGCCATTCAAATTTTGTAAAAAAAGGGTTAATTTCCAAGGTCATACCATATTTCAACATGAAGTATCTCAGCTCCTATTTCACTTACAGAGACCATTTAAACACTATTTTAAAGCTTTTAAGCAGATCTACAACTGTTTCTATTCATATTTTTCCTCAGTGGTAAAAAAAAAAGTTGATCTTATATTTGACTTTTGACCTTGTGTAGGTCATTTGATGTCACAACTGATTTTTTTCTCCTTTCACCCAATTTTGGGTACACATGTCTACCTTAACCTAGAACAAGATTTTTAGTGTTGATTAAGTTAGTATAGACCCCTACAGCCATTTCAGTGGACCATACCTACTTCCATTTTGACCAAGTACCTTTTTACAGAAACATAGTCTTTCAACTCTGGCATTTGTCTACTCACATCCGGCGAATGATAGAAGTCAATTACTTTGGCAGCAGTTTCACTATTCAGGCATTTCCCCAAATGCGGATTAGGAGTTGAAAGCACTCCCTTCTTCCTCACCAAACTCTCTGCTTGCCTAGCCATGTAATCTGAGCACTTAAATTCTTCTCTGATCTTTACTCGTGTCCATCTTTTTGGTAGGATAGTAAGAATTGTCAGTTTTTCACTTCGACTTGTCACTTGATTAAATTTCTCTTTTAGTTGTTGAAGAATCTCCAGTTCTGTATCATCTGAGTCACTGCATGAAATTGGTTGTTTAGTTGCAAGTTCAAACTTTCTTTTCACAACTACTACTACTTTCCTCAACTTTCTCTTTGCGTAACCAGCGCTGTCAGAGAGTTCACATGGTTTTATTGGGATCTCATCAAGTGTGGCCAATGAAGCAATGAATTTACTAAGCTCATACTGCATTTCAACTACATCTCCAATGGTTTCTAGCTCAGATGGGGCACTTGGTGAGGTGGATGGTGATTTTTCAAGTGGTTCACATTCAGGCATTGGGGATAGATGATTTGCTAGTATATTTTGACAGGTTGCACATGCTTTATGATTATTTGTTAGTTTCAATTCAGGATTTTGATCAATCAAATTTTTAGTCAATGCACAAATGCCTTTTTTCACTTTTCCTTTGTGTTTTTTAAATGGGTCACAATAGAACCTGTCCATATTCAAACTGCTGAAATCCATGTTTATCTAAAAAGAAAAAAAAAACATGTAGCTTAAAAGCCAGGGTTGGGTTCAATTACACAAAATGGAAACAATTACAATTTTTTTTATTTTTCTTCAAATTAATTAGTTAGTATTGTACTTCACAATTTCAAGATCAATTACAATTATTTTTGTCTGAATCAATTACAATTACACAAATATAACTATCTACTCTATATATCTAAATATATATCTAAAATAAATATATATCTATATCTAAGTATAACTAAATAAACTATCAAAGGTTTATTTTCATTGGATGATGTATGACTGCCGGATCTAGGAGTATAATTTTTAACAATTGACATTAATTGATCAATTACATCAGTTATAGCTCAAAAATCAATTACAATTACCTTTATTTTTATTTTATTTTGAATCAATTACAATTAATGGAAATTAGGATCAAATAATTAAAAATACAATTATAATTATTCATTGTATCCAACCCTGTTAAAAGCTGTTTTTGCTTAGATGGCACAAATGAAATTTGGGACCTACTGATCTTGTTTCAGAGGTCTACAACAGGAAAAAATGTGCAGTTTGATTTACAGATTGGACTAAATACAGATGCGAAAAAAATCCTTGCTCCAAGGTTTAAATAAGCTTATTTTCACATGGGTACATACTGTTGTACACAATGAATAAATACACAAAGTTAAGTAATTCTATTAAAACTCATCTAACTTAAAACTGAATTTATTCTATAGGGTAGTACCTATAGCCTAGTATAAGGTATTTATATATGTACATAGTTTTACCTTTAAATAGCATAGCAGGTTTGAAGTTCTTCACACTTTTGAATGTCCATATAAATTAATTAATTATGTAATTTAAATTACCTATATTATATAATTCTCTGAAATATACAAAAAAAAAATTTTTTATAATAGGGCTGGATACTTATTTGACCAAATAACTGGGTTAGGTTAGGTTAGGTTTTAGGTTAGGTTAGGTTTTAGGTTAGGTTAGGTTTTAGGTTAGGTTAGGTTTTAGGTTAGGTTAGGTTTTAGGTTAGGTTAGGTTTTAGGTTAGGTTAGGTTTTAGGTTAGGTTAGGTTTTAGGTTAGGTTAGGTTTTAGGTTAGGTTAGGTTTTAGGTTAGGTTAGGTTTTAGGTTAGGTTAGGTTTTAGGTTAGGTTAGGTTTTAGGTTAGGTTTTAGGTTAGGTTAGGTTTTAGGTTAGGTTAGGTTTTAGGTTAGGTTTTAGGTTAGGTTAGGTTTTAGGTTAGGTTAGGTTTTAGGTTAGGTTAGGTTTTAGGTTAGGTTAGGTTTTAGGTTAGGTTAGGTTTTAGGTTAGGTTAGGTTTTAGGTTAGGTTAGGTTTTAGGTTAGGTTAGGTTTTAGGTTAGGTTAGGTTTTAGGTTAGGTTAGGTTTTAGGTTAGGTTAGGTTTAGGTTAGGTTAGGTTAGGTTTTAGGTTAGGTTAGGTTTTAGGTTAGGTTAGGTTAGGTTTTAGGTTAGGTTAGGTTATTACTGATTTTTTTGAAAATTAGCAGACATTATATATATCAGTAAAAATCTAATGGTACTTTTCTCAACACTAGCTCAAACAGTTCCAAAGATACGGTGCTCCAAAGTTTGGTGGAAAAAGGTACTTGGTCAAAATGGAGGTGGGTATGGTCCGCTGAAATGGCTGTAGCGTCTATACTAACTTAATGAACACTAAAAATCTTGTTTTAGGTTAAGGTAGACGTGTGTACCCAAAATTGGGTGAAAGGAGAAAAAATTGGTTGTGATATCAAATGACCTACACAAGGTCAAAAATAAGATCAACTTTATTTTTTGACCACTGAAGTAAATTATGAATAGAAACAAAGTTGTAG
Source organism: Bathynomus jamesi (assembly GCA_023014485.1). NCBI lineage: Eukaryota > Metazoa > Arthropoda > Malacostraca > Isopoda > Cirolanidae > Bathynomus > Bathynomus jamesi. Next base: position 136,684 of record JAJOZX010005270.1, read on the forward strand.
ATCTGCTTAAAAGCTTTAAAATAGTGTTTAACTGGTCTCTGTAAGTGCAATAGGAGCCGAGATATTTCATGTTGAAATATGGTATGACCTTGGAAATTGACCTTTTTTTACAAAATTTGAAGGGCCATATCTCCGGAACCATATGACCTAGACTGTTGAAACAAGCATCATTCTGTTTTCCTCACTGAGATCTATAAGTGTGCCAATTTTCAAAAAAATTGGTGATGGTCATGTTTTTTTCACCATTGAACTGACATGGAATGACCCATAGGTTATTTGTCTGACAATTCGCCTCTAACCTCACTTCTGTTTGAGATACATTACAACCTGGTGAGTACAACCTGACTTGTCTTGTAACTTTTGTTATTCTTTATTTTATTGTTTAGAATTTGTGATGTTTTTGATATTTGTACTATTGTGATGATTCTTTTTTGTTTGCTTTTATTAATTGTGTAATGTAAATGTGTCTTGCTCAAATTTCAATATAACTTGCATTCATAATTCTTACTATATTCTTATTATAAGGTTCTTTCTGAATGCTGGTACTCTCCGATACTACATTGGCAAAGAAAACAGATTCTTTTGTAAATAATTCACCGATAAGAGAAATACACTTGGTGGAGGCTGTCATCTGCATCTCAGCATCCACCAGATTCCATTTTGAGGTTTTCTAGCCTCAAGTTCTGATTTATTTACTAACTTGAGCAATAAGCTTTCCTGCACATATTTATATATCGTCATTTATCATTTCTTTTAGTCATTTATGTTTAGTCAATTGCATTTAGTCACTTTCGCCATTCATTTAAGTTGATTTCCATGTAGTTTAATTATACTGTATATCCTTTCATTTTACCCATTTAATTAGTAACATAGCTTTCATTATAAATATAATTAAAATTTTTTTATTCTTAATTTTCTTTATCCTAACCAGTAAGTGTAACTTTTAAATTCCAATTCCTAGATTTATTAAGATCCAGGTCTCTTTGTGACACTGGGGATGTGTTCCTAGAAAACGCCATGTAAGGCGGACACGTTTTTCCCATAGACTTAGTGTTATAATTTGGGGATGCGTTCCTGGGGCAAATTTTCAGACACCCTAACCTAACTTAAACCTCACTTAAACCTCACTTAACTAAATATTAGAGACAAAAATTAAACATACGAATACAGAACAAATAAAATGCATAAATAGACAATTAAATGAACATGGATACTTGGGTACTCACCAAAATAAGGTGGTGGGTGACTCTCAGCTGGTGGTGATGTTGTTTCTGGCGCGCAGTTTGACATTTTATTGGACAGGCATGACTTATATAGAAAATTATTCCCTAATTTGTTAATGGCGTTTTATCGAAACGAAGCAAATAGAACTGACGTAAATCGGCGAGTTATATATACAGTATATATCCTTTCATACAGAATTCAGAAACTTTTTCTTTCCAGATGCTATCTCGTCTGTTACAACATTGTCGAGATTTAGGAGACCTTGGATATCCAAAGATAGGTTATCACACTTGGAAACATATAGCAGTCAAAAAGGTAACTATGTTTTTAAAGTATGTTATTTACAGTGCTGGGATTAGTGCCACTAACTTTTTATTAGTGATACTGTTCATGCCACTAATTTCCGAAGTTGTTAGCAAAACAGGTAGTGGCACTAAGTTTTTAGAGAAAGTCAATTGCCAATTTTTCAATTAAAATTTGGTTTGCCAACTGCAATCTCCATTATAAGAGACTGAGGCAGCACTAACCAAGTTGAGCATGGCATCAGCATGCGGAGGTTATACGCTGCAACTTGTTGGGTAGACTCTGTATATCCACTGCTCTGGTTGTAGCAAAACATGTTATTGCCTATTACGGATGGAAGGCAGAACATATGTAAATTGGAGTGGTTTCGGAAAAATTTAGCGTTAGCAGCGCTAACTGTTTAAATGATTAGTGTTAGTGGCACTAACTGTTGAAATTATTAGCATTGGTGTTAGCAGCGCTAACTGTTGAAATTATTAGCATTAGCAGCACTAAATTTTATGGTTGTTAGCATTATCAGGTACAGCATTGGTTATATATTATTTGATGAAATTTAGGACTATTGTATTTTCCCTTTAATAGTATGGGGAAAATAATAAGTTTAGATGGAGAGTTTTCTTTACATTACATTATTTATGGCTTAATATAATTCTGATGGCTTACAGATGGGCTTGACCTTTGAATGTGCTATGGTTGTCTTTTACTCCTGTTTACTCTTCTCACAACAACAGCCTGAAGAAATTCGAAATTTAGAAACTGATTTAGCAGCAGCATCAACTCAGAAACAGAGAGGTTTGTTTGCATTTGCATATGGTGTGTGTAGTTCAATTTGATCCTAGTACCATGATTTACAGAGTATATTGTAATTTGTACAGTTGATCAACATCAATTATATTGCCAAAGATTTGCTGTTTTCATACAAAATTGCTCTGTTTTATAATTTAACTCATTTAAACTTTCTTAATAAGGAAGTGAACAGATTTTTTATTGGGTTGGGGGGAAAAGAGAGAACCCACAAATAAAATGGAGATTATCAGAATGGTTGGTGTTTTGGCAGAAACATGATTATTCTTTTCAAGAGTGAGTAAATACTTGATTTTTTGTTGTAGGTATCACTTATTTTAAATATTTTTCAGATGAGATTTTGGGTGAAGTCGAAGTTGTAACTCTTGAACTTGTTCTTCTCTTGTATTTGCATCGAATAAATAGCACTCATCCTCGCGCACAGGCTTGCCAAGCCTCTTTTCATACACTTACAACTGATCCGTATCCTTTTCTTGTAAATAATTTGCTTACTGAGTAGAGAGGTTTTGTATATACTCGTATATAGATATTTGGTATAGGATTTATAGTCATGATTAGCTTAACCATGATGTTGTTCAGGCTCTATTTTTGATGCTGTAGTCACAGTTATAAGAGTTCATACATTATATTTATCACACTTCAGCTGTGGTCAGTATTGGGGTTGGACTATTTGAAATTTGATACAGAACACCTTTGGTACAATTATACTTTACTGTACTTTTAGGTATCAGAAGGCTGAGTAGTAGTCACATCGCAACACCGCTTCCCGTTAGATCAATAAGGTTAAGCAATGTTGAGTCTGTTTAGTAAGTGGATGACAGCTCTCCACATTCGGATGATATAGTGACCCATAGTTCGAATCTGTAAAGCTGTATGTTCCCCCCATCACGTGACCTTGACCATTATGAGGAAAGTTAAATAACCCCAAAACATCATTATTAATGTGTCAATCTCTCTATACTGTCTCAACAGAGTAAAATTTATTATTATATGTACTCATAGGTCACACAATGCTGTTATGTTTCGTGTATTCATTTATTTATAAGCCGTTTTCTTTTCACCCAACTGACTTGAAGTCGACTCAACTCCACTCAAGTTGCTGCATTCTTTTCATCAAAACTAACTAGACTTGACTCAGAGTTTTGTTAAGTAATTTCTGGAGGTGGTTACAGGAAACTCGTTACTTTTTTTAAACAATTTGTCATTTGCAGAATCAGTTATTTAAAAAATTTATTGTATTATTTAGGCCCACATATAAAAGAAATATATTTTATTGATGTTCAAAGCTGTGGTGAGCCCGTGAAAGAAGCTGTGTTAAGTGTCCAGTTGAAGTTGGGCTAACCAAGAGTGGGCCTAATTGAGTTTCATTTACATTTGATGTCATAAATCTGACTGAGTCAGTGAAAGAATGCAACTTCAAGTCAAGTTCTGGATGAAAAAAAACTTATACTTGCCATAATTTATTCAATGCATAATCTAGTACCAGAGCAGACTAATCTCTGCCAAACTGTAAACTATAAGTAAATGAATGTAATTAAGTCGTATCTATACTACTAATACAATTAGGCTGTCTGAAAGAAAACTTTATTGAAGTACATATAAAAGGTTAAGCATAGCTGTATTTTATTTAAACAAACAATGCCTTTTGTGTTTGTGTACTGTATATTTTTTATTTTATTAAACTTTCATTACATATCCTTGTGGCCTAACTTAAAAAGTGGAGACTAACATTTAGTTATGTGGCAGTGTCATCGAATGGTACCATATAAGCTGGGCATATTACTATTTAATTAGTTTTATTGCATATTTTAAGCTTGGTTCAGAAGAAGCCTTATTTCATTTCTTGTTTATCTCAGCCTGAATTTGCACACAGTTTCCCTAAAACACACGCTGGTGCTATTTGCTACTATACTTCATGAAATATATATATATTTTGGTTATAAAAGTGATAAGTGATGAGCGAGTCTTTAAGGGCTAGTTTTGATGAATTAATTCATTGCATACTCCCAGTCCAACTGAAATTTCTTTTTTTCTTGTATTTTTCCCCCCATAGTTTCTACATACTTTACACTTTGAGATTCATAACATGCCTTCTGAAGTCCAAGTCATGGCCATAGTACTCGAAGTAACCATCTTCCGTGTGCAGATGATTTAATGACCTGTGGTTCGAATATTACGTTCAACTGTAGGCCCCTTCTACCATGTGATCTTGGATGTTGGTACAAAGGCTGAGGATAAATTGTACAGTTGATACCACTACAAACATCCCTTCTGAATTCTTATATGATGGGTGGTCAAAGTTTTGCAAATAAGGTATAAAGTAATATGGTAGGGTTCTGTGTTTTCATGCATCATGGTGTACATTTGGATAGTGGTTGGGTTTAATTTCAATAATGTGACATTATTTGTTGCGCAACGCCATCAAGGAGAGACAGCAGACCCTAAAGGTGTGCTCCTGCTCCAGGACAATGCGTCGATCCACAAGCCCGTGTTGCACAAGCTACAATTTGCCACTGGTTTCAAGCAACTCAACCACCCTCTTTACAGCCCAGACCTGGACATAAATAACTGTTATCTATTTCGAAAGTTAGTCTCATCCGCGTGGTCGCCTGGTTTGACTAGCAATCAGAAGATTTTTATAAGACTGGCATCACCATTTTAATGGACAAATGAAACAGGTGCATTAAAGTCGGTGAACATTATACTAAAAAGTAAAGTTTGATCTGTGCGTTTACCATATTACTTTATACTTTGTACTTTGCCCATTGTATAACCCTTCATGAAAGGAATCGCTGAATATACTTACTTGTTGATTTTTTCTTAATTCTGGTCTTAGATGGCCAGGTAGTACGCAGCTCACTTCTTCCCCAAAGAGGCAGCTTTTAGAAGAACAATATGTTAATTTCATCAAGGATTCTTTACCAGAAATACTGAGCCTGTTAGCCGGAGTGAGTATGGAACCTATCATTACGAATTTTAATATTTAGTTTGTAAGGTCCGAAAAGCATTGGTTTGGAACCATTTATTTTTTATTTTTTTTTTATTTTTTTTTTTATTTTATTTTTTTATATCCAAACTCCTCTCCCACCGCAGTGAGATCGCGTCAGGAACAGGCAGGAAGCGCCTCAATTGCTCACATTCACTTTATCAGCTAACATGACAATAATGCACCTGGCTCAGAGGAACATTATCCACAGCCCAGCCCCCCATATACCACATCACCATTCACCAGCCCGTCGCCCCCCATATACCACATCACCAGCCCGTCGCCCCCCATATACCACATCACCAGCCCGTCGCCCCCCATATACCACATCACCAGCCCGTCGCCCCCCATATACCACCCATCGCCCCCCATATACCACATCACCAGCCCGTCGCCCCCCATATACCACATCACCAGCCCGTCGCCCCCCATATACCACATCACCAGCCCGTCGCCCCCCATATACCACATCACCAGCCCGTCGCCCCCCATATACCACATCACCAGCCCGTCGCCCCCCATATACCACATCACCAGCCCGTCGTCCCCCCCCATATACCACATCACCAGCCGTCGCCCCCCCCCCACATATACCACATCACCAGCCGTCGCCCCCCCCCACATATACCACATCACCAGCCCCCCCCCCCCCTACATATACCACATCACCAGCCCCCCCCCCCCACATATACCACATCACCAGCCCGTCGCCCCCCCATATACCACATCGCTCCACTTTTTTCTATCGCGCGCATCTTTCACCCTCCCAGACGTTCCAGGCCCCGCTGACCCAAAGCCTCTCACCCCATCCTTCCATCTCGGTCTACCCCTCCCCCTTTCTCCCTCCGCTTCTGACAAGTAAGTCCTCTTTACCATCCTCCATATGCCCAAACCATTTAACACTCCGTCATCTGCTCTTTCCACAAGACTCCTTCGACTCCCACACCTCTTAGGGATAACAGTGTTTCTCACATGATCAATGCGCCTCACCCCACAGATTGTCCTCAAGCATTTCATTTCCAGTACATCCACCCTTTTCATTTCCAGTACATCCACCCTTTTCCTTTCGTTTGCATTCGCCACCCATGCCTCACATCCATACAACACTGATAGACACTGATCTCTCCTTTCAAACACTTCTTAGGTCACCCAGTCAGTACCTTTGCCCCTTCCACCCTGTGACGCACTCTGCCTCTATAGTCCTATTCCTTGCCACATCACCCTCAAGTACCTGAAACATGCCACTTCCATTTCCTCACCATACAAACTTAGACGCTGTCGCTCACGAATCGCCCTTTTACAACACCACATAACCTTATTCTTATTCACATTTACTCTTAGCTTCCCTCTTTCATACACCCTTCTGAACTCGGTTACCAGTCTCTGTAGCTTTTCTCTCGAGTCCGCCACCAGAGCCGTATCATCTTCATACAACAACTGATTCATTTCCCAAGAACCTCCCCCCACAACATGTTTCATCCCCGCTCCCCTCTCCATGACCCTTGCATTCACCATCTTTCACCACCCCATCTATAAACACATTAAACAACCATGGAGACATCACACACCCCTGTCGTAAACCCACTTCCACCGGAAACCACTCACCCTCCTCTTTTCCCACACATGCACATGCTCTACTCTTTCGGTACAAACTTTTCACCGCATTCAACAATGACCCATGCACCCCATACAGCTGCAGCACTTGCCACAACGTCTTTCTGTCAACCCTATCATACGCTTTTTCGAGATCCATGAACGCCCCATACAAATCCCTTTCTTTCTCCAAGTATTTCTCTCACAGCATCTTCAACCCAAACACCTGGTCCACACACCCTCTACCTCTTCTAAAACCCCCTTGCTCCTCCCCAATCTGTTGCTCCGTGCATGCTACCGCCCTTTCATTCACCACTCTCCGATACACCTTACCTGGCACACTCGACAGACTAATTCCTCTGTAATTCGAGCATACATTTTTGTCCCCCGTCGCCTTTATACAGGGGGACGCTACATGTACTCCGCCAGTCCTGAGGCAGCTCGCCTCTGTCCATACACACATTAAGCAGACGCACCAGCGAATCAACATTACATTCACCACCTTTTTCAAGATCCACAGCGATCCCATCCACTCCTACCGCTTTTCCACTTTTCATCCTGCCTTGGGCCTCCACCACCTCCTCTCTTCTTTATTATTACTCTTATTTATTTTTTTGTAAAATTGTTGAAAGCGGTAAATTTCTGTGGAAGTTACTTGTCATTACGATATGCAAAGGCATGATATCCTGACAATCTCTTGTCCTGTTGGGAATATCTGGAATGAAGATGGGGTTTAGTTCTTGAAGATTGCCCGTTTTCCCTTTGTAGTCAGTCGACCCAAGTGGAGATGAAGTATTTGTTGGGTTTTACAGTGTTGTCTTTGTTGTCATCGTTGTCGCAAACATGTACTAAGTAAAACGAATTAAATATTTCGTCTACCATTCCAGTTTTTCAAGTTTTCTGAAAGATTATGCGATGAGTATCTCTTCTATGATCAATGTGGAAATGAATCTTTTTCTGATGTAAGGGCTCTCTCTGCCTTCGTGGACCATTGGACCCGTTTTGGGGACCCGGCTGATCTGCTTTTGTTTCCTTTTCTCTTTCTTCCTCCCCCCTCTTCCCCCCCTCTTCCCCCCCCTCTTCCCCCCCTCTTCCCCCCCCTCTTTCCCCCCCTCTTTCCCCCCTCTTTCCCCCCCCTCTTTCCCCCCTCTTCCCCCCTCTTTCCCCCCTCTCCCCCCCCTCCCCCCCCCCCCCTCTCCCCCCTCTTTCCCCCCTATTCCCCCCTCTTCCCTCCCTCTTTCCCCCTCTTTCCCCCTCTCCCCCCTCTTTCCCCCCCTCGGTTCATGCTCCTCCTTTAGGAGTGCGCTGGGGTCGCTATAGGAAGTCTTGTATTCCAGTACATGTTTCTTCATCTCCCTGCTCGCTCATCTGATCCTCGCTTGCGGCCCCGACCCAGACTTGCGGGAGAACTGTTGTATTTGTTCCATTGTTTCTGGTCGGTAGTTCTTTAACTTTAATTTTTCGATTTACCTCTTACACTCTTAACTTTTAACCTTTCATACGTTTAAATGTTTCTCGTTTATATCTCCCTTACAATGACTAATTTTAGTTCCATCCCTCATTAGAACTGTCGCGGCAATTTTGCCAACTATGAAGGTCTCTCTCTTCTACGAACTTCCCAACCCGCTTGTGTCTGTCTCCAGGAAACGATTTTAGGTACTCGGACTACGCCTTCTCCTACTGGCTATTTCTTCTTTACGAACTCCCTGCCCGCTCACGGTCTTCGAGGTGGTTTAGCCATCCTTGTTCATAGTTCTGTCCTCTGTCGCCCACTTGTACTCCGGTCTACTTTGCAGGTGGTTGCTGTCTGGCTTCCTTGTCTCGACAGTATATCGTCTGTTTTGTCTACCTCCCTCCACAGGTCCCCGTCTCTCGAGAGGAGCTAGTGGAAGTTGTTGACCAACTCCCTAGGCCTTTCTTACTTTTAGATGATTTTAATAATCGTAGCCCAGTGTGGGGTGATGTTCGGGGCACTTTCATGCTGGTACCTTCATTTCTTTCATGTCCTCCCACTCCTTTTATTGTCATACTGACACTTTCTCTTGAATTAATCTCTCTTTGTTGCATCGATATTCTCCTGGATTTTTCTTGGGAGGTCCTGGGTGATGACTACGGGAGTGATCATTTTCCAGTGCGGTTGTCATTGATTGTTCCTGACACGAAGCTGCCACCTTCCTCCCGTTGGCTTTTCTCAAGAGCCGACTCGGAGTCTTACCGTAATTTTACCTGTCTCTCCTGCACCGCTCACGATTTTTTATCGGTGGACGGTTGTTTAGATTTCCTGGATACGAAGATTTTAAATGGAGCTGAGAGAACAGTTCCTAGTCGACAGCGTACTTCTCGTTTGATCCGTGTAACTTGGTGTTCTCCGAAGTGTGCGGAGGCTGTCCAGAACAAGAGGACCGCTGCTCGCCAGTTTTACCGCCATAAATCTCCATATAATCCCATTGCCATGCAAAAGGCACGGGCAGTGGCCTGTCGAGTCCTCAAACAAGCCTGGAGAAACTCCTAGCAACAGTATGTCTCCGGGATTACATCTTCGACCCCGATCGCCATGGTTTGGAACCGGATCCGCTGCATCTCTCAAAAGTTCATTCCTCCTCGTTCCCAGGCCCTTCATGTCGATGGCAGGGATATTGTTAACGCGATAGAAGTGGCAAATACTTTGGCTGCTTCAAGTGTTGCCGGGTATTCTCCGGCTTTCCGTTTACAGAAAGGTGCAATGGAGAGCAAAGAACTCCATTTTGACCGCCCAAACCACGAACTTGACAATCGGCTGTTGACGATGCGTAAACTTAAATCTGCCTTGTTCCCTCAGCGGAACTCTGCACATGGTCCGGATGGCATTCATTACAAAATGCTGCAGTCCATGCATATTTCGGCCCTATATTTTTTATTTAGTTTTTAACCGCATCTGGATTGAAGGGGTGTTTCCTTTTCGGTGGCGTGAGGCCATAGTTATTCCTCTTCCGAAGCCTGGCGAGGACGCCTCCCTCCCTCAAAATTTTCGTCCGATTACCATGACCAACACTATTTGTAAGTTCATGGAGAAGACGGTCGCTTCCCGACTGTCCTTTATTCAAGACTGGTGAGGGCTCCTTCCCCAATCACAGTCTGGCTTTCGTCAATTCCGCAGTACCCTAGACCCTTTGCTTCTTAGCCATGATCTCCAGACTGCATTTTCCCGCAAACGTATTACTGTAGCTGTCATTTTTTACATCCACAAAGCTTATGATACTACGTGGAGGTTTTTTTTGTCCTCCATCGTCTCCGTTCCATGGATTTTGTGGGCTTTCTCCCTCTTTTTATTAATATTTTTTTAAGAAACCGAACTTTTCGAGTTCGAGTTGGTAGTACTCTCTCCGACTTAACCACACAAGAGGAAGGAGTCCCGCAGGGATCTGTCCTCGGCGTTCTATACTTCTGTCTGGTCATGAACTCCGTTGTCAATTTTTAACCCCTTCAATAAAGTGTTCTCTCTACACAGATGGTCTCGCCGTTTACGGTCCAGGTAGTTCTCTGCGAGTAGCTGCAAGACAGGTGCAGCTTGTAGTTAATGCTGTCGAAAACGGTCAACGTCTGTCGGTTTCTGCCTTTCCCCAGCTAAGACTGTGTGTATGTCTTCATAAACGTAGGACTTCTTCCGTCCCACCTCTTTCGTTGTTTTTAGCCGGTAACCCCATCCCGGGAAGGGACTTTTAAATTCCTGGGCATCACCCTCGACTCTCGTCTTATTTGGGCATCCCACTTGAAGAACTTGAGACTTTCTGCTTGGCGTACTCTTGTACTCTTAGACCATCTCTCCCATATGTCTTGGGACGCTCCTTCGCCTGTACATTTCTTTAGTTCAGTCAAAACTTGACTATGGTTGCGAGGTTTATGGCTCCCTCTGTTTCTCGCTTACGAATTCTGGACCCTCTTCATAACTGGGGTCTCCGCGTGGCTACCGGTGCCTTTCGTTCTTCACCGGTAGCTAGCCTTCAGGCGGAATGTGATTCCCCTCCCCTTCGCTACCGTTGTTCATATCTCCAAATAAAGTGCTATTACTGTGCTCGCAGGATTCCTTCATCTCTTCTCTGTACTGTCCTTGATACAACTCTTCCTCTAGATGATTCTTGGCACCTTGCTTCAATTGTTCATGCCTTCCTCTCTCATCATGCCCTTGCTCCTCCTCCAATCCTTCCAGTCTCGTTTTTTTTCCCTTCCTCCGTGGATTCCTTCCCCGCTTTCCTTTTGTAAGGATTTGTCTTTTCGATAAGAAGTCCAACCCTAGTACTGTCTTGCTGTCCTTGTTCCATGAACGCCTTGTTTGTCACTCTTATTCTACTGGCTCTCTCTCTCCGTCATGTGTAGCCACTTCGGCGATTTTCCATCTTCCTTCTAAGACTGTTCGGAGTATTCATCTCCTGTAGGATACTTTCATTTACTCGGAGCTCTTTGCTATCCTGGAAGCTTTAACTCGTATTGGTGTTCTTCCCCCGAACTCTTGTAATTTTTTCGGATTCCCGTAGCGCTTTTACGTCCTTAAAATCTGACGACCCTAAACACCCTCTGGTCTGAAGGGTACAGCAACTTGTTCACTTTCTTACTGCTTATTTTGTGCGGCGTATTTCCGTGTGTTGGATTCCTTCCCATGTGAGTACAGCCGGTAACGAGGAGGTGGACCTTTTAGCCAGAAAGGCTCGCACCCTTCCTATTACTCAGCCTCTGCCCTTTTCGGATTTTGTCCCTTCCCTCCGCCGCCATTTCAGGTCGTTGTCGGCAGCACGACTGGGATGGCGTCGGTGTGAACAAACTCCACCGTCTCAAGCCAGTTCTTCATGATTGGTTTTCCTTTTATCATAAATCTCGGCATAAAGAAGTTCTCTTGGCTCGCTTGAGAATTGGTCATACTCGTTTGACCCATGGCCACCTTATGTCTGGTAATCCTTCTGAGCCTTGCTCGCAGTTGAGCACGTGTTTTTGTGCCCTATTTATTTAACTTTTCGTTTGCAGTGCTTTCCGGAGTTGCATTCCCGTCCGGCCTCGTTGCGTCTTCAGTTCATTCTTGCAGAGTGTGCTTTTTTTTCTGTTGCCCCTAATTCCTCCGACTGTCGCGGCTCTTATCCTACCTCTTAACTTAGTTTCGCCGTGATATGAACGTTTCTAGGTTTGAAACGGCGGTCAATCCCAAAAGGAAAAAAAAATTAATTTGGGAGTCTTGTTCATCTTTGACCTTGGGAAGGAGGGGGAAATTCAGCGCTTGGATAGGGAAGCTTAAATTAGGCAACATCAGAATATTAATACACCACTTTATTTACATGAATAACTTTTAATGTAGGAATATTTTGTTGTTGGGGGTGATTAAGAGTAAATTATAGAGGAACATACATACCATTCTAATGTCTACATTTGAGGACAGTATTTGTAAGGTAGATATTGGCTCTTACCTCGTCGGCTCGCCCGTCTGGAATGTTTCTAGTTTTTTAAAAAGTTTATGGGAGGAAAGTATCGTTGTTAACGTCTTGGTTTTGTCGTAAGATATACTGTAAGGCTGGTTACACACAATGCCAAACTATTTGGCTATTCTAGTTTGAACCTAAAATCACACTAGTGCATTATTTAAAGAGCTAAACCTACTAAAGCTCAATGATATAACCAAACTGGCACATTTTATTTTTATTTACAAGTGTAAGAGCAAAATCATTAATTTGCAATGGGTAAATAGATATTTTGTAACTCATCAAGAAATCCACTCGTATCAGACCAGAAATAGATCAAAGCTTGTTATACCTCAATTTAGATTGTCTTCATCTCAAAAACTACCCATTTTCATTGGATTGAAACTATGGAATGACTTGCATGCCGATATAAAAAATATTGCGAATGTAAATTTGTTTAAAACCAAGTTGAAATCCCGATTAATAATGGGATACTAACAAAAATCTTGGATTAATGTCCACTAATAATGTTTAATATTGTCCATTAATATTGTTTAATATTGAAATACAGGTTTTAACTATTAATAATACTTATTTACTTATTTATTTATTTATTATTATTAATTTATAACAGCCAGCTGCTTATTTTTAATAAGAGCCCAGTAAAGCCTAAAGCTTAAGGGCCAAATAAAAAAAAAAATAAAAAAAATAAAAAAATAAGTAGTCGAGCTTCACAATTATTTGTGTCATTATAAAAATTGTAAATTGTAAAAAGACTACTGTATTTATTTTATTATTAATAAAGGTTATTCAGTTCAATTCAATTCAAAAATGTAATTACTTAACAGCATTTGTGGCAAGACGACAGCGAAAGGAAGAAAGGAGAAAAACGAAGCGCTAGAGATCTCCTTTGTTTCATGAAATCAGCTGGTGTGTTGTCTCCTGATGTTGCGCAAGCACTCGGCTTCATATTTGGAGCATGTTGCCCTCCAGAAAAGTGAGCTCCCTTTTTAGTTCGAAAATCATTCGGTGTTTATGGATTTAGTTGAGTAGCTTTATCACTGGTGTTCAGTTTTTTAAGAAACATCCATGATCTTCAATAAACTACTAATGTACATTAGAAATTTAATGTTAGGGTCGCGTTTAACCCTCCTTCGCAACGTCTAAGGCCATATGGAGTCGCTACGTAATCTGGACGCGGAGGACCGTTTCCCACCCAACTTCTCCTCAGACCTAGTGTCGCTTAAATTCGCCGATCGACGGGAAGCGGTGTTACGACATCGGCCACGACGTAGCCCAATGAATGCGCAGTCAAACATCCTCTTAAGAGAGAGTTTTAACTCACGGGACATATATACGCGATGATTTGCGCAATCGAACTCGAACGTTCTAGTTCAAAGAAAAGAACTACGTGTCAACTCTGATTTCAGGTGACTGAACAATTTCAAAAAGAGAAATACTACCTAAAATTAAATAATTAAATATTCACATTAGTTATTAACCCATTTACTGCGGCCGTGTCATATACCATGACATCTCTCTATGCCGCATGTTTTGAAAAATAAGAAAAAAAATATATATAGTGTTATGATATTATGAAAAAATATATCTTATTTTTCTGAGTAAAATGATATATAATAAAGTACTAAGTGGCCAGTTACCCCCAATATGTCAAGGAGGACGGTACGAGATCTTGCTGCCGAGGATACTTATTGGATATTACACCGATTGGATACTTAGAAAATCGTACGTCTAGCAGTGTTGCAAAAAAATAATATATTTTCAAGGTCTTGTTTCGGAGGTAAGGAAATTAATGTTAATGAAATAAGACATTGAAAATATATTATTTTTTGGCAACACTGCCAGACGTACGATTTTTCAAGTACTGTATCCAATCGGTGTAATATCCAATAAGTATCCTCGGCAGCAAGATCTCTTACCGCCCTCCTTGACATATTGGGGGTAACTGGCCACGTATTCCATAAAGAAAATACAATATATATATATATATATGACAACTCTATGTTGCCATATGAAGGGATGTGGATAAATTTTTGCCCCTTACGACAGCAGCGGGAATTTCAAATCAAGGAAATCATATATGACATGGCATAATCATTTTAGGGTTAGTTAAAAATCTGGAAAAAAGATTTAAAGTTTAGATACTTATACGTTAAGGTTTGTAATGATAAAAAAAATTGATGTTTTATAAACGTAACTGGTAACAATAACCAGGAAGCTCATTTCTTCACGATGTGGGTGTGCCCCAGGGGTCACTTTTTTAGCCTGAGGATTAACGGAGTGAACGGCCAACACAACCGAACCCTGGAGCCAGCAGGCAGGAGCAAACGAGACCCTCACCGTTTAGAGTCCGCCACCGTAACCTCCGATCTTATCGGCCGTTCAGATTAGTGTTTTATATTGCCTTATATCATTTCTAATCATGTATATAGGGTGAACCAAATGTAGGTGGACAGTAAATGATAACGTTTATTTTGAGAATACATATTTAATTTTTTTGTATACTATAATACAAAATAAAATTTAAATAAATTTAGTTATAATATTTAATATAATATAACACAAACACCATAGTTATAATGAACACCATAGTTATAATATAATATAACACAAACCGTATTCAACCTACTGTCCACCTACTTTTGGTTCACCGTGTATACAAGTTGTGATTGCGTAAATGAAATGAGATACGTACATCATATTTTAAGAGAAATGAATGTAGATCTATTTAACTGAAATCGAATAATAAAATTTAGTCTCTCTGAGGCATTAGTTCATAGTAGTCTGTAGTAGTTCCTAGTAGTTGAAGGTCTGGTGCTAGTGTCTCCAAGAAACTGATACAACGAGAAAACGGACGTAGTAGTAGTAGTAGTAGTAGTTCATCGTATTTTATTTTTTGAGCGGACCCGAGGTCGAGGCGAAAAATTTGTCAAGTTTTAGCGTGTTTCTCGTCGTCGTAAACATTTACTGACCGTTCTACGTTTCAAATTTTATGCGAGATTACGCATTACATATAACTACCACGCAAATTGTTTTAAGGATTGAAAGTGACATTTTTTGCAATTAATCTTTTTACCACGCATATTTGTTGGGACTACTTCCTTTTAGTATTCGTGTACAGAAGTAAAATACAGTACGTGAATTTTAAGTCATAACTTTCTAATTTATAGATTTAATAATGAAAATATGTGATATAAAGTGAAGTCGAAGGTGACGTGTTTTTAGCTATTTAAGCTTTTTTTGCTCTGATTTGTGGATGTAGTTTCTGCGAGTGCATTTTTTGATTTGAAATTTTATTTAGTGTTGTCATAGTTAAGAGTGAAGTAGTGTATCTGCGCGATGTTAATTTTAGTGAAAACGAAAATTTTTCTGGCAGACCATTCATAATCCGTATGACAAATAGTAGTAGTAAAAACTAAAAAAATGACAAAAATAAACTGAAGATAAAACGTAAAGTACTAAAAATAAAAATGAGTAATGAAAAAATAGTAATGGCGATGTTAAGTGAAGCTACAGACAAACCTCATGCCAGAAGCCCGTAGTTTAGAAGACGTATAGCGGGAATGATGAAGAGCTTGGATAATCGGGTTCACTGATTTTTTTTATATATTGAGCGTGCCTTGTTTCCTCAGAAAGGCTTGAGACTGGTTAAGGAGCAAACATTTTCGAAGCTGATTATCTTGGAGGTAACCTATGTAACAATCTAAAACGGAGGTGGCCAAAACGTCGATCGCGATCTACCAGTAGATCGCGGAGCAATTTTTAGTAGATCGCAGAATGACCAGTAGCTTAGCCTAGCAACAGACCTTACATTTCACAATACTAACGAGCACACGACCCGACCGTTACTACCAAAAATTAGCGTTCTTTATGTTATCACCACCATTATCGGTAGCAACATTTATTTGTTTTATCTTTGTGTTTACCAGTCATTTAACAAAAAATAACAAAGTTTAACTTTAATATTTCTGAGATATTTAATTAATGTCACAGAAAATGATACCGCTAACTTTAATTTCTGCCAAAATTTCATACCGCGGTAAGCTGAGCTGTTATGAGCATGTGTCACTTAAGTGACGGGTCAGTCATTTGGAATAATCGGTGGTGAAGGTCAGTCTCCAGTCCAATTGCATTAACACGGTTAAAATGAGTGCTGGACCAAGTGCCAAGAAACCAAAAAATTTACAACTTTCTCAATGAGTGGGAGACGGCATATTTTTTTACGATGAAAAATTCCATATGTGCGTGTTTAATTTGCCATGCGTGTGTCGCTTTCGTCAAAAAGGGGAATTTAGAGAGGCATTTTAAAACTATTCACAAGCGGTATGACTGATTTCCCAGCTGAAAGTGAACTACGTAAGAGAAAAATGAATGAACTTAAGTCTCAACTTAATGCTCAGCACTCTCTCTTTACGGGACCGAGCACAAAATCGAAAGCAGCAACGATTGCGTCATTTCGGGTGAGCCGTGTACTTGCGAAACACAAGAAACCTTTTCAGGATGGAGAAATATTCAAAGAAGCATTTACAGAGGCAGCAAAGTCGTTGTTTCAGAATTTCGGTAATAAATCGGAAATATTGCCTGCGATTATATATATACCTTAACCTTACAACCTTACAAAGGTTCCGCGCGATGATTTCTCATTTCGCGAAGGTCGAGCTTGTCGCCCCTCCTCTCGAGTTGGCCTGGTGAAGTAGTGAGTTGGATTCTTGCGCTCCACCTCACATAGCCAGGTACGCCCGGCTCATCGGGGATTGTTCTGAGCCAGGCGTCTAGTCTTCTTTTGAAGATTTCCACTGCAACTCCCTTCGTGTTTCTTAGGCCTTTGGGCAACTGATTAAACAGTTTTGGTCCTCTCACTACAAAACTATTTTCTTTCAGGGTTAAGGATGTTCCCTGTCTCGCCTTCAATTTGGGAATACAACACAGTCTACCGCTTCTACTTTCCATCGTTGTTTGGGGAGTTATGGGATTCAGAGTAAGATTAGGGACTAGTTTCTCCATTATTTTCCAAGTGTAAATAATGGTGTATCTCTCTCTTCTCCTTTCCAGTGAATATAGGTCTAGTTCTCGTAACCTTTCCCAGTAATTTAGTTCTTTGCACCCATTGATCTTGGCTGTGAAGCTTCTTTGGATCCCCTCCAGCTGTCTAATGTCTTCTTTTTTATATGGGGAAGTTAGGACCGAGCAGTATTCTAATTTGGGTATGATCAGGGTTTTCAGTAGAGGAATCATTACATTCCTATCCCTTCGTTTAAAGGTTCTCAATATCTGACCCGTTATTCTCTTTGCTCTGTTTACTGCTATCTTATTTTGTGTTTCAAATTTCGCATCATCTGTCATTACAACCCCTAAATCTTTTGCTCTGGAATTTCTCTGAATTTCCTGTCCATTTGGGGTATAATATTCCATGCACTTTAGGTGCATATATATATATATATATATATATATATTATATATATATATATAATATATATATATATATACAGGGTGAGTCAAAAGTAGCGCCCGATTTCTGTCAGTTGATTGTTTGTTTGCCATTTGTATTACAGTGTACAAGAAGGTAGAAATAAATGAATGACATGTTTATCTAACCATTTATTCGGGGGAAAATTATTACGGAACTGTACCAAGCTGTTTTACTTGCAATTTTCAAAGTGCCCTCCCTCGTGATCGATGCACAATTGCAGCCGAAAAAACAGAAATCGGGCGCTACTTTTGACTCACCCTGTATATATATATATATATATATATAATATATATATAATATATATATATATATATATATATATATTTATATATATATATAACGGCTGGTGGATCGTATAGGAAGAACTTTGGAAAAAGTAGATCCCATCTCAGTAAAGTCTGGCCACCCCTGAGTCTAAAGGATGTTATAAAATAAATTAAGCGTTCTGCCAGAACATTTTTTATAAGTATCCCGAATTTGCTGCCCTTAAATGTTAGTGTAGAAAGTGCGAAAGGGGGGTGTTTTACAGTCATGTTTGTTTTAACACAAACTTCGATGTTGTTTTCTTGTTTTTGAGTCATCACTGGAGGAGCTGCTGATAATTTGACCCAAATACTTAAATTCTTGTACGTCTTCCATTACTTCACACCATTTGGAAATTTTTATTAGCTGATTGAGTAATGTTTTATTTATAATGCCTTACTTACATCCGTAGGTAAGACCGTCTGTCTGTCAATAAATGTACGGGGCTCAAATAAACCTTAGCCCCCCGCCCATGGCCTAAACCATTAGAGATACAGTAAAACTAAACATACCTTACAAAAGAGAATTTAATCCTGCATTTAATGAGAAACAATTAAAACTTGGTGTTCCCGCCATTGGCTTCCAAGACAGCCCGAATTCGCTTTGGGTAGCTTGCCAAAAGTGACGTGAATAGATCTTGATCGTTACGCAAATTTGCTAAAACAGTTTCAATGTGTTGCGTCATTGTATCCTTCGAAAATCGATTTGCTGCAGGTTCTTGAAACAAGAGACATTCAACCTTGTCCTTTATAACTGATCCAATGTGTTCACAGACGTTCACGTCAGGAGAATTTCCTGGCCATTCTTCATTTCCAAAGAAATCGATCTCATGGTTCCGCAACAACTGTTGAGTGGCTAATACCTTAAAGCAGGGGGCCTTATCGTGCAGAAGTGTGACATGATCGACATCCATAACATTGTTTGGGTTTCTTAGCAAAGGAATGACATGCTGGGATAGAATAATATCACGAAAATACTGTCAATCCCAACTCTGACCATTTGGCTTCAGCACCCACATGACCTTCTTTGCAATGAACAAAACAAACACACCAACACAGTGTGGACTTTTTAATAATTCGCGATAATGTTCATTGTCATCGATTTCATCTGGTGTTGTGGCCCACACTCAATCATTTTGGTAGTTAGGCCGACGTGTTAGTAAACAAAAAATTCATCGGAGACAGCTAAATGCATGAAATCATCCACATCCCAATCTTCAAGATAATGGGCAAACCACATTCTGTCATCGATGTCAAGTTGAGTTTTTCTTGGCTTTGGAAGTTCATGCCAAGGAGTTAAACCTTGCCTATGACGGTACAGTCGAATGATCTCACCACTAACGATCTTTCCTCTCAACACTTCGATCTCTCTAGAAAGGTTAGCACAGCTGTTTTTCCGCTTACGCGTACTGTTTTCAATGTCCTTTGTTTCCTGAGAGAGTGGCAAATTTGGGCGCCCAGATTTGGTTGTATCCATTTCACATTCATCCAAAGTTTTATTCCAATTTCTTTTGACGAAGTCTTCACTTCTTCACAACTTTTTGGCAACCCATGAACGTGTTATAGAGGTGGCTCCAGCATCACGAGCTTCCCGAAATGTTATTGCTCGTATGCGATCTATCACACGTTGCCTCTCCGAATCACCAATTAATTGAGAAGCCATTATATTATCACTTTATCAGCTAGAGTAATTTTAATACCTGCAATAAATAATTTTATATATTTTTATAATCATTAAACTATTTCGATATAACTAAACATGTAAGCTGCAAATGGGTCGCTAAGGTTTTTTGGAACCCCTTAGTAGGTGGTGATGGTCTGATCTGGTTTCAGAGCACTGGGAGTTCTCGGATAATACATAGTATAAAATCTTTATTGGTAAAAATAAGCAATACAGTACTACAATTTACAATAATTTTTTTACGAAATATATATATCAATTTTAGTAGTAGTAGTACCCTTAAGTTTTGGGCTTTACTTCTTCTTCCGCAGCTTATTATCCCATCTTTACATGGGGTCGCTGTTTTTGGTTCGTCTTCTCCACTCTCCTCTGTCGTATACCACGTCCTCCTCCAAGTCCTTCTCCCTGATGTCCGCCACCACACAGTCCCTCCATCTCGTCTTCGGTTTTCCTCCTCTTCTCCGTCCCGGCAACTCCATCTCCAGCACTCTGCGCCCCACATACTACTACTCTCTTCTCCTGACGTGTCCATACCACCTCAGCCTGGCCTCCTGCACCTTCTTAGATGCTTCCGCCACCTTCACTGTTCCTCTTATATGCTCATTTCTGACCCTATCCCTCCTCGTCACTCCACACATCCATCTCAACATCTTCATTTCAGCCACATCGATTTTTCTTTCATTGCTCTTCTTCATTGACACAGTCTCCATTCCATACAACATTGCCGGCCTCACCACTGTTTTGAATACCTTTCCCT
Source organism: Bathynomus jamesi (assembly GCA_023014485.1). Classification (NCBI taxonomy): domain Eukaryota; kingdom Metazoa; phylum Arthropoda; class Malacostraca; order Isopoda; family Cirolanidae; genus Bathynomus; species Bathynomus jamesi. The sequence continues at coordinate 157,245 of JAJOZX010005270.1, forward strand.
TCAGTTCCACTGGGACCCTCTTATCACAGAGCACCCCTGATACGTCTCTCCAGTTCTTCCACCCCGACTGTATTCTACAGTTTATCTCTCTCTCTGCTCCCCCCTCTGCATCCACTGTTGACCCCAAGTATTTAAAATACTCCACCGTCTTAACACGCTCTCCACTCAATGTCACTTCCCCTCCTCGGTCCTGCTGCACATCACATCTCATATATTCGGTCTTCTTTCGGCTAATTCTCATCCCCCTACTTTCCAACGCCTCTCTCCAATTTTCCAACTGCTGCTCCACCTCCTCTTTCGTCTCCCCACTCAACACAACATCGTCTGCATACATCATGCACCACGGCGCCTCCCCTCTAATCCTGTCCGTCAACACATCGAATACCACATTGAAAAGGAAAAGGAAGGGGCTCAAAGCTGATCCTTGGTGCAGACCAACTTCCACCCCAAAGCTCTCTGACACACCCACGCTACTCCTCACCTTAGTTGTTACTCCCCTGTACATCCCTTTGATCAGTTTAACACACTTCTCCGGTACCATCTTTTCCCTTAAGCATCTCCAAACTTCCTGCCGTGGTATCCTATCATATGCCTTCTCCAAGTCAATAAAAACCATGTGCAACGCCGCCTGCCCCTCTCTATACCTCTCTGCCAACTGTTTCAATGCAAAAACTGCATCTGTCGTTCTCCTTCCCGGCATAAATCCAAACTGTTCCACTGACACTTCCGCTTCGTCTCTCAACCTACTCTCCACTATTCGCTCCCATATCTTCATTGTATGTGATATTAGCTTGATCCCTCTATAATTCGTGCAATCTTGTACATCTCCCTTCTCTTTGAATATAGGCACTATGATGCTGGTCCGCCACTCATCCGGAATCACCTCCTGGTCAAACAACTTCTGCATTAGATCCCACACCAGATCCACCCCCTCATCTCCCAGTGCCTTCCATGCCTCGGCTGGTATCTCGTCTGGGCCAGTCGCTTTGTTATTTTTCATCCTATTCAGAGCACGACTCACTTCCATCCTCCCCACTTGTTCTGTCATAGCTACATTTGGTAATCCATCCTCATAGAAAGATCTTGGGTTTTCTTTATTTAATAATTCCTCAAAATATTCCTTCCATCTATCCTTTATCTCTCCATCTCTTTGCAGCACCGCTCCCTCCCTTCCCTTAATTTGTTTTACCTGTGTAAAGTCTTTTGTCGCTCTATTTCTGCTCTTAGCCAATCTGTATATCTTCTTTTGTCCTTCACGATCCTCTAAATCCTCATACATCTGCCGATATGCCTCCGCCTTTGCTCTCGCCACTGCTCTCTCTGCCTGTTTCTTTGCTTCTTTATATACCACCTTACACTCTTCACTCCTCGATTCTTCCCATAACTTCTTAGTTTCTTTCTTACTTCGTAGTGCTCTTTGGATCTCATCACTCCACCACCATCCTTCCTTATCTTCCCACACTTTACCTGATGTTTCCCCCAATATGTCTCTACCTGCCGTTCTCATGACATTCGCATTATGTACCCACCAATCCTGTACATTCTGTTCATCAACATGGATTTCACTCAACACACTCTAAATTCCCGTTTCTTCCCCTGCTCTCTCAGTTTGTACCACCTAATTCTCCTCACTGTTGTTCCTCGGGTCTTTCTTCCTCTTTTCAACATCACATCCATGACTACCAACCGGTGTCGTGGCGTCACATGGTCTCCTGGAATAACTTTGCAGTCCCTCACTTCGGCCAATTGCGCCCTCCTATACAGTATGAAATCAATTTGCGATGTTCTGCCTCCACTCTTGTACGTAATAACATGCTCCTCCCTCTTTCTGAAAAACGTATTTACAATCGCTAGATCAAACGATACAGCCATATCCAACACACTCACCGTCCACGTTTGCCTCTCCATAGCCATGACCACCATGCACTCTGACCACTCCATCGTTATGATCACCAACGTGTCCATTCATATCCCCGCCCAACACCACTCGTTCGTCCTCGGCAATACTCTCCATTTCTTCCTCCAATAACCTCCAGAATGCTTCCTTAACGTCGTCCGGACATCCACTTTGGGGTGCGTATGCACTGATTATATTGAGTACATGTTCCCCATAATTCATTCTCAAAGTCACCAGTCTATCTTTGTTCCCCTTCCAGCGTGTTTCTTGTACACACAACACCCCAACTCTCCTCTTCTTCATCAACTCCACAATCTCTCTTCCTCTGCCAGTCATGCTTCCAACATTCAGCGTCGCAATTCTCAGGTCCACCCGAGCTCGCTTCGTTAGCCGCACCCGCTCTTGGTGCGGTAGCCCTCGCCTCACCACAGAGGTCGGGCGAGGTCTCTGTACGTCGCCTACGGGGTACGCCATAGCCGTCATCGCATTTTCGTGTTGAAGACTCACCATTGTGGTTTTGGCTGGGTTTTTATGGCCGGATGCCTTTCCTGACGCCAACCCTCCCCATTTATCCGGACTTGGGACCGGCCGAGAACAAGGCTGGCTTGCCTTACCCTCGGGTTGGGTCTTAGGATTGTACTGGGCTCTCAAATTAATTTCATATAAACAGGGTGAGTCAAAAGTCTGGAAACATAGGAACTACGCTTTTCAATGCAAATATACATATATATTTGCATTGAAAAACATAGTTTCTATGTTTCCAGACTTTTGACTCACCCTGTAGATAGTTACAATTTGACAGGTTAATTATTATATAAAACGAACTTCGTAGTTATGGTTATTAAATATATTGTAAAGGTTTACTTTGATAGGTGCACGTTGAAGAGACGAGCTTAAACAATGTGTATATCCAGTGTATATTTACAAAGTTATAAAAGAAAATTAAGTAACAAGATAAAGAAGTGGATTTTCCGAAGTGTGAGGAGTATGCTCCGATAGCTTTACTGACGTTCCGTGTAACGTGTCGGCTTGTGCGTTGACTAATAGTTGCCCAAGGACTTGATCCAAGTACTCCCCCCCCCCCCCCCCCCCTTTTTTTGAAGACCTCTGGAAGAATGGTTGGCTAGTTTGGTGTGTGGTTGATGATTACAGTTTCGTCTTCATAATTATATAGTTAACTGTCCAACCACAACTAAATGGCCACGCCCACTAATTAAGAGAGTGTACAAGGGTCAATGAGATCTTTCCACAGACACTCAATTACTTACACATCCCCCTTTGAAGAGTGGCCTCACTGGGGTCACTATATTAATCGATTCGGCTTAAGAAGTCTGCCCCGATGTTTCGACCTTTTATGTAGGAAACCTTATATCTGTAAGACTGTAATGTGAGCACCCACCTCATTAAGCGCGAGTTATTACCCTTAAAATGCTTTAAGAATACTAGGGGTTGGTGATCAGTTTCTATTACAAATTCCTTGCCATATAGGTAAACCTTAAATTTCTCGATCGCCCAGATGAGTGCCAAACATTCTTTTCCTTTGGTGTAGTTCTTCTTTTCCCTATCGAGTAGTTTCCTGCTGGCGTAGGCGATGGGCATAGGCGTATCACCCTGGTATTGTAGAGGAACAGATCCAATACCGACATTAGAGGCGTCCGTTCGCACATAAAAGTGTTTATCTAAATCAGGCAAAGAAAGGACAGGTGAAGAGGTTAGTAGTTTCTTTAGTTCTTCAAAGCTGTCAAGCTGTTGCTGATTCCAAACTAAAGGTTCTCTTACCTCCTTTTTGAGAAGATCTGAAATTGGAGCTGTGATTGAACCGAAGTTTTCGATGAACTTCCCGTAGGAGGAGGTCGTGCCCATGAAAGATCGTAGTTGCTTCTTTGTCTTCGGCACTTCCATGTCTACGATGGCAGAGATTTTCTCACCTATGGGTCGAATGGAGTCTCTTCCGAGAGTCAGTCCGAGGTACTTCAGAGTAGGGTAGCCTATGAAGCACTTTGACGGACCGATAGTTAGGTTGTGTTTTCGTAACCTTTTTAGAACTGCCTGCATTTCCGCCCTGCAAGTATTGATGATGTTCTGGTCATGTTTTAGAATAAACATACGCATTATCAAAACAGCAAGAAGGTTCCTCAAATCTTGCAATATGAGGCGCATTAGACGGATATACGAAGCGCAAGCTGTCGAAAGGCCAAATGGCATTCTGGTAAATTCCATCAAACCTTTGTGTTGCATCGCGAAGGCCGTGTATTTCCGTGATTCATGTTGGAGAGGAATCTGAAAATAAGCTTTACAAAGATCAAGTTCCGTTATATATTTAGCTCCTATAAATTTATGGAGATCATTTTCGATTGTTGGCATTGGCTCTGCATCAAATTCTGTCACATCGTTGATGCTTCGAAAATCTATGCAAATTCTCAGAGTTGTCTGGTTTCTTCACCATAACAACAGGCGAACAGTACGGCGACATGGATGGTTGGATTGCACGTAAATTTAACATTGTCTACCTCGTCATTAAACGCTTCTCTGAGATGCAATGGAATGGGATATACCTTTTTCATAATAGTCTGTGTGCTATTTAAAATTATGGTACCTAATTATTCGTTTTTTGACCCTCTCTCTTTTTATAATGAGAGCAAGCTTTTCTGGTCAATTTTGAGGTGTTCTGCACGAATCTGCCATCCGTTTCCTGTGCAAATGCGTAGTTTTCGAGATATCGTCATCTTGAAAACTACGCATTTGCACAGGAAACGGATGGCAGTTTCGTACAAAACACCTCAAAATTAACCAGAAAAGTTTGCACTCGTCATTTTCGTTTAAACTAACCAATTTAAACGAAAATATCATGACTTAACCCAGGGGTCCCCAACCCTGTGCCCGCGAGCACCATGGTGCCCGCCGACCCTTTTGCGTGTGCCCGCCACTGACTGACTACGATTGATGTTTTTATTTAAATATTTAATAAAATGTTAAGTATGTTACATATTTTAAATATTTAGTTACTAAATATTTAAAATATGTAACATACTTAACATTTTATTAAATTTTAGTAGTTAATTACAGAAATAGATGCTCATTTATTTGAAAATAATTATTTCTTTATAAATAAATTAAGTTATCGTTTTGATAATTTTTCTAAGATTCTTAGTTAGCCCATCCTTGTTCATCGTACTGCCTTGAATTTGCCTTGAAAAAGTAAATGGTGCCCGCCGCACTACCGGTAGTCTTGAATGTGCGTAACACCTAACCGGTGTCACGTACTGAACTGTCCGCAAAACATTAGGACCGATCAATTTGTGATGCGTGATCTTTACGGGGGCTCCGCCCCCGTACCCCCGAGACCTAAATTATACAAATGATAATGTAATAACATGTGCCAACCTTGCATGGGTAGTCCGCTAAATTTCGCCTGCCCTTAAACTGAAACGAGACACGTTTATTTTTAGGATTTTTTTACGGCACCTAAAGACCTGGTCTTTTCTTAAAATACAAGCACTATTGCATTTAGGGCAGGTCACGGATGTCTTAATTATTCCGTGATTGAAAAAAAGGTCTAAACTCTTGTCTTCATCGAGGGCAATATGGCGGATCACGTCTTCAAAATCAAATATGCATAACTGACACGTCATGCTTCTAGTCACAAAAAAACCAAACTGAACAGAGTTCAACAGACGAACAAATGCTAAAAATGATTTATTTGTAAAACAGGACAAATTGAATTACGCAGAAGTAGCCAGAATCACCAAAAATAAGAAATATTCACCAAATAGTCGATATATATATATGTATATATATATATATATATATATATATATATATTATATTGAAAAACACCAAAAATAGGAAATATATTTTAATAAAAAAAAACATTTTATACACAAGATAATATATCGGGTGGTCCGAAAAAAATGACGCATTTTTTAAAAATTAATATCTCAGTAACCCCCTTCCTTATCATGACAATTTTTATATGCAAGATACTTTCAAACTTCTTTTTTTGAATGCAAGAAACGGAATTCTGATATCTTTTATAGTTTTCTCGCGCAAACAAGTAACAACATGGGTCAAAAAAACAAAAATCGCAATATAATATCCGTTTTTTATACGATATCATTTTTTCATGAATACAGAATATTACATAACCCCGTCCCGTTTTTGTCTCAAGGAAATATGGTCAGCCTAATCATGCGGTATTTCTCTAACAGCAAATAGGGTAACCGGAATATACCCGTGCCATTCTCTAGGATAGTTTTGACATAATTTTCTTAATACTGTTTTGATGACACCATTCAGTCTTTCGCGAATGACATTAGCCTGAGGGTGATACGGTGTGTTAATAAAAGCTTTATGGTTAAAAGTCTATGGATTTCTCCCATCAATTCTGAAACGAATTGCCTACCTCATCGCTCAAAATTTTGCGAGGTATACCAACGCGCGAGAACATTGTAATTAGGGCTTTAGCAACAGAAATCGAATCTATATTCTTAAGTGGTACTGCTTCTGGGAATCTAGTTGCAAAATCCACGATGGTGAGGATGTACCCATGAACTTCTGAAGATGGTGGGGAAATAGGACCTACTATATCTACTGTGACCTTGGAGAATGGATTAGTGCAAATCTGAGGTTGTTGCAGGGGTAATGGTTTAACTCTAACTTTGTGTGAAAACTTTTGACCTACTTCATAAGATCTACATTATCTAAATATCTGCATTAGCGTCAGGCCAATAGAAGCTTTCAAGTACTTTGAGGGTAGTTTTCCGATTGGAAAAATGACCCGCTAATGGAGACTCGTGAGCTAAATACAGGACGAGTTGTCTACATTTCCGGGGAGCAACCAAAGCTTTATGACCCACCTCGTGTTGCTTAGGGCTTTTAATGCAATAACGGTGTGGTGTTTATTTGAAATGTGGTGTTTATTTGTGCACCTACCTATTGTTTTTGTGTACTTGCCATTGTAATGTGTATATATGATATTTATATTATTGTTTTTGTTCTTTACAGACGTTAGTCTTTTCAGGTTGTTTTAAGTTGAATAAAGCCTAAAACGAATTCTGAATTTATTGCTTATTGGCTCTACAATTTATTCAGCTTAAATTATCTAAGCCAATACTACCACCATGGAGAAGGTAATTCGTCCAGATAAATTCGATGTCACCCCTAACACACCGCAGAGTACCAAGCACTGGAAACTGTGGTTTAGAGGATTTGAATATTTACTGTCGACGATATCTACTTTTACTTGAGACAAATTCGAAGTTTTGTTCTTGCACATTGGTCCTCATGTAGCCGACGTAATCCAAGACTGCACATCTTACGAATCCGCCATTCATTTGTTGAAAGCCGCGTATGTCAAAACGTCTAACGAGATATACACCAGACACCTATTATCCACACGTCATCAAAACCCCGAAGAGAGTATAGACGAGTTCCTCCAATCACTGAACAACCTGGCAAACAACTGCGACTTTACGGCATTGACTGTAGAAGAGAATCGGTCGTCCTTCATTCGTGATTCGTTCATCAAGGGAATATGCTCTAACGATATCCGTACGAGGCTGCTGGAAAACAAGACATCGACTCTAAATGACGCAGTTAGCGAGCTAGAACGCTAGAACAGGCAAAACTAAACGCCGAATCGTACAATCCCATATCTGTCGTGGCCACTCATAGAGAGAGGCGGCCGCCGCCGCAATTCGATATGATGGTGAACGCGCAAACCGGCTGTGTTTCTTCTGCGGATCGGAACGTCATCCCTGCTCATCCTCTCCCGCCAGAGAAGCTACGTGCCGGAAATGCTGGAAATTCGGTCACTGGGCTAAGGTCTGCCGCTCGAAAGCTTACCCCCGCGCGCCGCCTTCTATTATGTCGTCTTCATCAGTAACACGAGCTGCCAGTTACTCTGCAGCGACCACAAATTTGCCGTCGGTCACGCTCGCTGAAATCAACGGACATCCTGTCAGAGCACTAATTGATACTGGCAGCTCGGACAATTTCATACATCAAAGAATAGCTTCGCTACTCAACCTACGTGTGCGTGACAAATCAGCCACCGTTTCGATGGCGACTTCTACACTATCTACTCAGACCCAGGGCTACTGTGTCGCTAACGTTGCCATCGAGCAGCGGAAGTACGAGGCAATCGCGTTCTCTATCATCCCTGACTTCTGCTCAGACTTAATCCTTGGATTGCCATTCCTCAAGTTACACGAATGCGTCAATGTGAACCTCAGAGGAACAGAACCCGCGTTAACTAATTGTGGTCTCGCGCAAATCGCCGTCTCCACTCCGAAACTGTTCAGCAGCTTGACTCCCAACTGTCGTCCCATTGCCGCCAAAGCAGGGCGTTTCAGCCCGACCGATGAAAAGTTTATCGAAACCGAGATACAACAGCTCATAGAGGAAGACGTCGTAGAACCAAGTCATTCTCCGTGGCGCGCGCAGGTGGTGATTAAATCGTCAAATGAATCCAAGAAGAGGAGAATGGTCATTGATTTTTCTCGGACTATTAACCGCTTCACGCAGCTAGATGCTTACCCACTGCCACGTATTGATGAACTGGTTAATGAAGTCGGTAAACACAGGGTCTTCAACGTCATCGACTTATCTAACGCCTATTATCAGGTAGAGATCGACCCATCGGATAGACTATATACTGCCTTTCAAGCAGCAGGTAAACTCTACCAATTCAAACATATCCCGATGGGCGTCACTAACGGAGTCGCTGCATTCCAACGCGCGATGAATGACCTTATATCATCGCATAATCTAAAGGGCACGTACACCTATCTTGACGATTTGACCATATGCGGAGCCAACAAGCAAGAGCACGACGAAAATCTGAAACGGTTTTGGGAGGTCGCCGACCGCGTCGGCTTTATTCTCAACAAGAACAAATGCAAACTCGGTCTAACATCGATAAATCTCCTGGGATACTCCATATCACAAGGAAAGTTACGTCCGGACCCGAAACGTCTCCGTCCTCTGCCTGACCTCGCAATACCACAATAAGAAGTCGCTTCAGCGCCTGGTAGGTCTCTTCGCATATTACGCTAAATGGATACCTGGCTACTCAGACAAAGTCAGGCCACTAATCGGAGTTTTGGACTTTCCGTTGCCTACTGAATGTCGCGACGCCATAGCACTACTGAAAGAGGACATCTCCAAAGCCGTGGTCGACGTCATACGAGACGATATTCCGTTCACCATCGAAACGGATGCATCTAACGAAGCGATCTCAGCTATTTTTTTAACCCAAGAAGGAGGTCCAGTAGCCTTTTTCTCTCGTTCCCTGAACAACGTCGAAAAGAGAAATCATATAGTGGAGAAAGTGGCATACAAGATCATAGAATCCATCCAGAAATGGAAACATTTCCTAACTCGCCATTTCATTTTGATGACCGACCAGGGCAGCGTCTCCTTCATGTTCGACAACAGGTCCGCCAACCGAATCAAAAAAGACAAAATCCTTCGCTGGAAGATAGAACTTTCCTTGCATTCATATACTATCAAATTCAGACCGGGACGAGACAACCTACCAGCCGACGCTCTTTCGAAAGCCCATTGCGCAGCTACATTCCACCAGTCCTTGGAGCATTTACACGATTCTCTCATCCACCCCGGTGTCCGCAGAAGGCTCCATTTTATCCGCTCCAATTTACCGTATTCTGTAGACGAGGTTCGTCGCGTTACTGCGAATTGCTCGACTTGCCTGAAATGCAAACCTCAGTTTTACAAGCCACCTTAGTCAAAACTAATAAAAGCGACATCCCCATTTGAGAGGATTAATATTGACTTCAAAGGCCCTCTACCGACAAACTCTGGATCTAACATATATTTTAACAATAATCGACGAATACTCTCGCTTCCCATCCGCATATCCCTGCCGCAATGCGAGTGCTGCCACCGTAATCAAATATCTCACGAATCTATTCTCTATCTTCGGAATGCCAGCGTATGTGCACTCGGACCGCGGAGCTTGTTTCAGCTGAAGTTAAAGCATTCCTGACTAATCTCGGAATATCAACAAGCCGCACTACACTGTACCACCCCGAAGGGAACGCCCAATGCGAACGATATAACGGGATCATCTGGAACACCATCGTTATTGCTCTGGAAAGAAAGGGGCTGGGAAAGGCACACTGGGAGTCCGTATTACCGGAAGCATTACACTCCATCAGATCCCTACTCCGCACCTCAACGAATGAAACTACACGAAAGGCTGTTCTCATATTCGAGAAGAACATCAACTGGACCTTCCCTTCCATCCTGGCTCTCGACTTCCGGAGTGGTATTAGCCAAATGCCACGTCCTTAATTTAAAATTCGACCCTCTCGTTGAGCAAGTAGAGTTGATTGAGGCAAATCCTCATTATGCGCATGTACGTTACCCCAACGGGAGAACTGACACGGTATCTACTAAACATCTCGCCCCTCGTGGAAACCCCAAACGAATCATTCTGCCAGACCCCCTGAATATCACTCACAAGGATGACGACGCTCAAGCAGGGACTCCGCCTACACACACTGCCGAGAAGAGTGCGGGATCGTCGGGAGAAACGGAGTGAACTGAAACACTCCCGAATGAACATTCGGTACCTGAGACCAGTTATCAAAACTCACCTAGAAGATCCTCCAGAATTCGAAAACCCGTCTCCCGTCTTAACCTATAACACACACTTCCTCTGTTGCATCAGAATGTATTACACTGCGACTCACGCAATCTTGTACTATATATTGCCACGTACTGTGTTACGACACATTTATGTTTTTACGTTATTTTCATTTTCAGAGGGGAAAATGTAGTGTTTATTTGTATACCTGTTTATCATATTTGAAATGTGGTGTTTATTTGTGCACCTACCTATTGTTTTTGTATACTTGCCATTGTAATTTATATATATGATAATTTATCCCTTTGCTTTGTCTGGAGCTACAGGGCGCGTCCCTCTGTGGCCAATGGGGGAATGCATCTTCCTTCGATGTAAGGGCTTTCTCTGCTCTCGTGGATCATTGGACCCGTTTGGGGACCCGGCTGATCTACTTATATTTCTTTCTCCTTTACCCAATTCTTTGTAACTTTTTTTCCCTACATTTGGCTTTGTTTTAGACCTTGACTTGACTCTTTCCTTGGACTTTGGGTGAGGGAGGTGGTTGTCCTTCACCCTTGTAACTCTTAACCCAAGCCCTGTCCCTGCCATCTTTCACCGCGCGTTGGATGAGAGTGGCCGCCTTTTAGGCACGGGGACTGGGAATGGGTGTATCTCCCCTGCGTGACATCTATTGGCGGTGGGACCGAGTGTGCCCACGATTCGCCTTTCCCTTGTTGGAGTCGGTGGTGGCTGGATGCGCGCGGGGGATGAAGCTTTTTGTTTGCTATGGCTTCTTCTACTTGGCTTACGACTTCTGCTTCTCATACTCGGACTACTACTTCTCTCAACACTCGGGTGGTGGGCAACCAGGCCCTCGAGTCCCCTACCACTGGAAGACCGCATCCTGATGGGGTTGACCCCCCTCTGGTAACGGAACACTTGCACTCTCCTTTACCGTTGCCGATCCCAGCCTGTACTTTGAATATGCCCTTGGACGTACACCCTCTGGAGCAGGGGTCTCGCCCCAGCCCACCTCAGCCGCCTTCGGGCAAATCAATCAAGTTCCACCCAAGACTTGCCTCCAAAACCCGGCTTCTTGCTTTCCCCATATGCCCCCCCTCACCCGCCGTCGGCCCGCCTCCCCACGGAGAGAGCCCCGCGGCGGACGGGGAAGTCGGCATTCACGACCATCCTATCGACCGTTGGACATCCCAGTCCACTTCGATTCTACAGCCTCCCTTATCCCTTTCAAGTATCCACAAATTCCTAGTGATCCGGCCTACCTCTGGATCCCTTCCGACCAACTCTAAACGGACGTTTCAGGCGATCCGAGCCCGCACCAACTCCAGCCGCTATGATGTACGACCGCAGAGGGATGGCTCCCTCATAAAATCACGCTCAGCCGCAGAGATGAAAGCCTTACTCTCCCTCACTGAGGTCCTTGGATGCTCGGTGTCCGTATCTCCACACCCTCGCCTGAACCAGAGTTAGGGCACTATTTACGCCACCCGCCTATTGTCGATCACTGTAGGAGCTCCTGGAGGACCTCGGACCCCAGGGTGTCACCAAGATCCATAGCTTCACATCCCGACAGGGAGGTATCCCCTCCCCTACCCCGCGTCTACTTCTTCCCTTCAATACCTTAGTCCCTCCCGACCGTATTGTATGGGTGATCGCACGTCATGCGAGTTTTCTGTCCGCCCGTACATTCCAGACCCGACCCGTTGCTTTAAATGCAACAAGTTTGGACACGTTAGCTCAGTTTGCCGGCAGCCGCACCAACTGTGTGTTCGTTGCGGACAAATCGCTCACCCAGACAAGTGCCCCAACGCACCCAAATGCTCCAATTGTCAAGGCGCACACCCCTCTTCATCCCGCCAATGCCTGTTCTTCAGGTTCGAGAAAGAGGTCCGAGCCCTGCAGGTAGCGGATTTCCTTAGCCTCCGAGAGGCGCGAGACAGAGTGCGGAGTCGGGAGGTGAGGCCGGGCGTATCTTACGCCGCTGCCCTCGGCTCTGTCCTCTCGGCACGCCGCCCTGGCCTGCCGCTCAATCCCCCCTCGGCTCTGTCCTCTCGGCACGCCGCCCTGGCCTGCCGCTCAATCCCCCCTCGACCACTGCTCCCCATCCCTCCCAAAGGGAGTCCTTACAGGAACCGACGACCTCCTGTCCCCCCACCATTCCTTCTCTTCACGCACCTCACCTGCCACAGATTCCCCAGCCAGGCCCCCCCACCTCGAACCCTGCCCCCCCCAGCACTCTGCGCACACCCGAACCTACCGCCCGGAGCAAGCCGACGAGGCGGGAGACGCCGGAGTGAGTCGCCAGACCCTCCGGCCTTTCAAAATGTCTCCCTCTTCCCCTAGATCTAAGAAGACGGCTTGGACCCTCACACCACCCACTTCGTCTACGAGGACCATACCACCCCACCGCAGAAGTCTCACCAATCTACCCCCACAGACTCTAACAATAGTTGCCGAATTATATGACCCACCCCCATGACGAGATCCAATCTGGACAACATCCTCTCCCCTGAGGATCCAGTGGATGCGGCTCTGGCGCAGTTACGCGGTGTGGCCGAGGGGAGCTCGGTCGCGCCCGTGAGTCTTATGGACCTGCCCTTTCCTCCTGGTGCCATTTTTTCCACCCCTCCACGAGAACACACTGGTTCATCTCCTTCCACCCCGACAGTACCTACCTCTTCAAAATTCCCGGTCCCCTCCCTGTTAGCCACCCTGAGGACGTCCTCCTTTCCACCTGCTCGGTCCTTCTGGTACCCCCTATCGCCACCCAGGGTCCGCCGTGAGACCCCAGACAGGCGGGGAGGTGCCACTGGGAAATAAAGCGCCCCCTCCTGGCCCGAACACAGAAGCCCACCAAGAAACTTCTCACCTTCTGAGCCCACGACGTTCTCCTAGCTGCCGTGATCCACGCCTCCGGTCTCGCTCGGCCGACTCGACCCCGCAACCTCCGCGGAGATCGACTGGCCGACCGATTCCTTCTCTGGTGAATGGCAGATAGCCAGCCATATTCCTGACCCATCCTTCGCCTTCGCGAACCCCAGATCTCCCTTCACACTCCAACTTCGTAGACCCTACACCTTTACCCATCCCCCTTCAAATAACACTGGGTAACAAAATTTGAAAAAATTTCTGTTTATTGTGATTTTTCTGTTGTTAATGATTTCGGGAGGCTGATTCCAAAAATTATATTGGTTTTGCTCTATCATCAACCGTTTCAAAAATATAGGTTATCACACTTTTCATATGGCAAAGTATATAAAGAAGGCTAACAAATATTTTATGAAAATAAAAACACTATTGGAAATTAATGTTTATTGAGCCAAAATTGTTTGACAAACCCAAAATGGTGCAAAGGATATAATATACGTATATCATGAGGAGAACCGATAAGAGAATAAAAAGCCTCGTTATGCAGTGTGCGTTCCTTAAAAATGCACTGAAGAACGCGACTTCCGCGTATGAATATTCTTATCCTTTCTGATGAGCGACCATACGTAGTCTCCCATCATGGAAGCATCCCAATGGCCCTGGTACCTTTTCTCCATCGTTTGAATATCTTGATGGAATCTTTCGCCATGTTCTTCACTCACATCGCCCAGGTTATCACGAAAAAAGTCTAGATGTGAATGCAGATAGTGTAATTTTAAAGACATACGGCACCCCATTTTGCCATAGCACTTAATCAAGTTTGACACTAACTCCTTATAGTTTGGTGCTTTATGGTTGCCTAAAAACCCACGAACCACATCACAGAAAGCACACCAAGCCTCTTTTTCGATCTGAGTCATCTTGGCTTCAAGGTTCTTTGAATTCAACAGCGCCTTGACTTGTGGTCCTACAAAGATGCCAGCCTTGACTTTGGCCTCAGAGAGTTTAGGGAACATGACCCGAATCTGTTGGAAAACTTCCCCTCCAAAATCTAACGCAGTTACAAACTGCTTAATTAGACCCAACTTAATATGGAGAGGTTGTAGCAGAACTATGTCAGGCTTCACAAGAGGTTCCCTGAGTACATTGTACTTTCCTGGTTGCAGTCCTTCACGTGGAGGCCACTGAACTGTTTTATAGTGCTCAGTTGAAGCCCTGCTATCCCACAGGCAAAGAAAACATGAATATTTAGTAAACCCTCCTTGTAAACCTAACAGGAAACCAATCATTTTGAAATCACCACACACGTCCCAGTTATATTGTTCATACCTGATTTGAGTGAGCAGTTGTTTGACATTTTCATAGTCCTCTTTCATTTGAACAGACTGTGCAACTGGTATAGATGGATATTTGTTCCCATTGTGGAGTAGAACAGCTTTTAAACTCCGAGTTGAACTGTCAATAAACAGGCGCCACTCTGAGGGTATATGTGTTAACCCAATAGCTGTGAATAGACCATTAACCTCGCTGCAATAACAGAGAGAGCCATTGACATCGTAGAACCTTGCAAATTCTTCATGCCGCTTTCGGTATACAGTGCTCTTGCAGTCTTCTCCAAGCAAATTCCACTCTTTGAGTCTGGAGGTCAGAAGCTCAGACCCTGATTTCGTCAGACCCAAATCTCTAATTAAGTCGTCCAATTCCCTCTGATTTGGAAAGTGAGGGTTTGTACTAAAAGTTACTGTATATTCTTCATCATGACTGTCCTCACCAGCCGACATCTCAGATGAGCTAGCTGCATCTTCATTTTCAACCTGCAAATCAAAGAAACAAAATATAGGCATAGCTATATATGTAGAAGAGCATCAGCACTAAGAAAAATCGACACATAATGACCCACAGTCTGTAAATACAGAAGGTAAAGTAATGGATAGATACCTGTTCTGGTGGACGTGGTATTGGAAGACCTTCGCCATGTGGTACAGGAGCTATGGACGACGCTATGCTTGGATACTGAAGAGTCTGCCTTCCTTTAACTTTCCTGTACTTAGAAACATCTACCATGCAGTAGTAGCAATCGTCGTGGTGGCTCTTTGGTTCTCTCCATATTCTGGGTACCGCAGAGGGCATTGCCTTGCGTACTCCCCGCAGCCACCCTTCAAGTGTGGAGCGGCAGCTTCCACATCACATGGGGTGCCCAGTAGGGCGGATCGAAAATGAGGTTTTTAAACGTTTTTTCGAAATTCAAATATGGCTAGTGCGGAAAATATGTGGGTGCTATAGATAATGGCTGTGCATAAATATTAGTCCTGCGAAATTATATCTTCAGGTGCCACAAAGCCGTCGAAAAAAGTGAAATATAATGATTTTCTTATATTCTGCATTAGTACAATAACTGAAACTTACTTGTTATTATTATATATTAAGTGTTCCAATTACCAAAATAGTTACTGAATTACGCAGCTCTTAGTTTATTTAGATCAATGTTCTTTTGATTAATGATCTAAATAATCCAGAACTCACCACGAGGAGGTGGCTGCGTGTCGAGCTCCACCCATGCCCTCCCAACCACCCATCCTTGCGCATGTTTTTTTCTATTAACGTTTTATTTAAACTTTATATTCAGCTTTACTTTCGAATGATGGCATTTTTTTACGTGACTGAAGTGTTGATCTTATGAAGCCATCTCGCGCGTTCAATCCAAATACTTTTGATGATGCTTCAGTCACTAATTTTACCATTCTTTCTACTACTTGTGTATGACAAGGGAATTTCTCGAATGGAGGGGTACTCTTGTTTTCTATGAATTCTTCAATCTCATTTTCTGTCAGGTGTCTTGTCACAGGTGGTTCAGTGACAATGCATTTTTGCCAATTAATTAAATCAGTATAATCAGTAGCTTCAAATTGAATAACAGGTACTGTGAAACGCCTCACAACTTTTTCCTTGTTTGTTTGCCTTGCTTTCTTTATTCGCCTCCACGCTAATTCTCTTATGGCGCTGCGGTCATCATGAATCATTGATGCTAGAATATTTTCTGGATTTGCAAAAAGTGCATTTCTTTGTCTGACAGGGTTTACAATATCCTTTACTTCGTCATTCAGTGTTCTTGTTAGTTCAATAGTTTTGAAAACATGTTTTGAGCCATTGACAAAAGACGTACTTTGCTTAATAGAAAACCACATTGGGATGTAGACCTTCATTATAAAAGAAGCAATGTTCATGAGGTTCTCAGATGGACTTACAGTTGAAACGTATAGACGAAGCAAACGATTTGCTGTAGTCAGCCATCGTGAATGTGCCATTTTGCCTGGACTACGATGAGCAAGATCTGGAGAGCAATATCCCTTTGTTATGGCCTGATGAATATCAATTAGATATTTTTGGTCGGTGCTAAGATCTTCACAGTCTACAGTTGGTTCCTCAGCATCAATCCTTTCAAACTCGACAATAGGAAGACTCTCACAGTTCTCTAATTCCTTGCCAATAGGACCGGTGAATCCGCGGGGGCCAGATGTTTTTCCATCCAGCTTTGCAACTAAATGGCGTAATGGCAATTCATTGGCATGGAGCTGGCACACTAAATGTTGAACTGGCTTCTTCAGCTTCAATTCTATAAGCCTTATAACTCCTCCCTTTTCTCCAGTGTTGACTGCTGCACCATCGCATCCAATGGCAACAAGGTTTTCCAGGTTCATGTCATTATTTCCAATATACTCAAACATTCCTTTACATATTTCTTCAGCTGATCCAGAATTCACAGAATAATGCCCAAATAAATAACACACACAAAAAATGAACCAGGTTCTCCTCACTAAAGTGATATGTTCTTCTGTTACCTTCTTCTGATATCTTTTGGACTCTTTTTTTTCTTGGAAGAGTGTAGAATCTTTTCGACCATCAAAATAGATTCCTCTGATTGGGACCTGATTTTGATCTTTCATAATTTCTGATCTCTTCTTTTGTCTTTCTCTTCTGATTTTACTCCTATCCACTACTTCAGATGTATTGTCAATAGAAACTTCTCCAATATCTTGCAATACTGCACTAACAATGAATGCTGCAGCTCGATCTGAAACTGCAGTCCTGTCACAAGCAGTAGCCACTGAAGGTAGATTTGTAGTTTTCCTTTTCTTGAATAATTGTTCTTCAGGTTGTTCGAGCTTTCTCTTCGAGCTAACTGGCTCTGGAAATGTATCGTCTGATATTTCGCCAGATTCACTTTCACTATTTGATGTCGATGATAATTCAACATTTGTATCCTGCAATTTCTGTGAAGATTCTTTGGTGAGCCTCACAGCTTCTTTTTGCTTTCTTAGCAACGTAGATGCTTTTTTCTTTGAGAGTGTAATATCTACTCTATCAATAAACAGTTTTCTTTCACTCCTTTGATCTAAGAGGAACGTCACTTCTTCCTTTGGAACCGTTTTTTCTTTGGGACAAGAACATTGTGTTAGTACTTTGCACTTGCACGCTGCAATGTCAAAAAGTTTCGTGTGTGCTTCTTTTTTGAACATATCAATCTTTGCTTTGTAAGCTTCAGAATTTTTTCTGCTTTGGTATGGCTTCATAATGACACGATACTTTTCGTGGTAGCTTCTGAACATTGTTTCAATTCGCCTGTCTGACAGAATTGGGACGGAAGCACTTTCCCAAATTGTTTTCAATTTATCAACAACTTGTTCTAATATTTGAGATATTGAAGGATCTTTATTAGTATTCTGTTTCAAATCGTTTCTTACAAACAAGTAATATTTAAAAACTCCTTCGTATGTAGGAAGATTCCTGTGCCACAAATCTTCCCCCATACCAAACATGGGGCACTCAGTTGAGGCCCTGGTTGATTTTGCACAAACTCGAGACATTTTGAAAGTATACAAATCTGAAAAAGAAAGAGCTAATATCAATTATACGTTAATTTCAGTTAATAGTACATGGCAAACTTAGGGCAACACAATACAGAAATGCAAAATATATAAGAAATATAGTTTAGACTATCTGAGTAACGCCAACAACAGAACACCCACCTGCTACGAGAGCGACAGCTACACTGAACCGAGGTACTCACGTGACAGCTGAGTGAGCTGACTATAGAAAACTGTTTTTAGAGAATAGAAACTTTTTTTAAAGGTTGACTGAGCTATTTTTATACAAGCGTGAATAAATTCTTGTCTATTGTGCATCGTGGACTCTTCTGTAATTATTGGTTAAAATCTGCTTTTTTCAATTTTTTTCAATATTGAAGGTCATTGTGGCACCTGAAGATATTAATGTTATGATTTTAAATTTATACCAGCTTATTTCCTCACTACTCCACACATTTTCCACACTAGCCAATTTGAAAATTCGAAAAATGAGTTTTTCACTCCGCCCTAGTGCCCAGGGCTTATCTTGGTCACCCATAGGCATACCAAAATAGAGCCGATACGCGATCCAGAACTTGGTGCCTTTCACAATCTTGTGCGATACTTGCTTGGGGCCTATGTAATACCCACAAACGTAGCAGAATATATCCGGCGAGTGTTTACAAGCTCTAATTGCCATTCTCTTTACCAAACTATACTACATTAATCATAACCTGCAGATATAGAGAGAAGAGTTATTAAATATGCAACAGATTACAGATTCCAGAAAAAAGATGTATTCACAACACTGAAATAATGTTCGCAATAAAAAAAGGATCGATAACACTCAAATCGTCAGCACAGAAACACAGTACCTCAGTGCTGGTAACCATCAGACAAAC
The DNA here is from genome assembly GCA_023014485.1 of Bathynomus jamesi. Classification (NCBI taxonomy): domain Eukaryota; kingdom Metazoa; phylum Arthropoda; class Malacostraca; order Isopoda; family Cirolanidae; genus Bathynomus; species Bathynomus jamesi. The sequence continues at coordinate 176,367 of JAJOZX010005270.1, forward strand.
AACCTGCTTTCTTTGTGTGCTCACACTTACTGACTTCTCAGACTCTGCGCTCTTCTTTATATAGCACAGTGGAAGTTTCGGGCAATTTCTAGAGCAAGAAACTGTCAACGAACATCCGGATTGTTCTCAACAATTCCTGATTATTCTGATATTGCTGCGCCCATAATAACATTATACTGGTAAAACATGAAAAATGGATTATCTCTGAAACCATTGATGATACACACAAACCAAGGCCAGATTTGGACTCAGCGCCCACAAATGCGTATAAAAACATAAAAAATTCTATATAAACAGAATCAGTGTTACACAGTGTAATGGATCCCCCGAAAACTACAATAGTACGTTGGAACTGCAGAGGAATATTCGCGAATTACGAAGGCCTTAATTCCTTGATTGCCACTTCCCGTCCGGTGTGTGTCTGTCTCCAGGAGCTCATCCTGGGGACCAGGCCCATGCCATGCCCGACTGGATATTCCTACATCACCACCCTGTCTCCTACCTGCACTCGAAGGGGGCTACCATTTTCATACACCATGCAGTCCCCTTCCACAATCTCCCTATCCGATCTCCGTTACAGGTGATTGCTACCCGGCTTTCCCTGGATAGACAGTACACCGTCTGTTCAATATACCTCCCTCCTCACACTCAAGTCTCCCACGATGATTTGGTGGAGGTGGTACAACAACTCCCCAGGCCCTTTCTATTACTGGGCGATTTCAATAGTCGCCACCCCTTGTGGCATCTCTGGAGCATTTTTTAAGCTTTTCCCACTGGGCGACAAAAGCAGATCGGAAAGGGAGGGGGGGATTAAGGCAGGGGTGTGCTGCCAATTTCTTAACAACCGGTTCTGATACAGATACGGGTATAAATCGGCGAACACCAATGGCGCGAGTCATTAAGTTAGGGGGTCTGGGGGTGAGCGGTAGCTCTTCTAGCGGGGTCCGGGGCAGAGCCCCGGAAGCCAACGCATTTTAGCTTTTCCAAACAGCATTTTGTAACATTTTGGCAGAAATTATTTAACATATTCTTTATATTCACTAATGACTTGTCCTTCTTGTCGACCGATGCCCTCCGAGATTTCACATGGCAAGTCTTCCAAGAGGACTATGGAAGTGACCATTTCCTTGTTCAACTCACGCTCAATTGGCCCGACCAGACCGTTCGGGTACCTGAAAAATGGATTACTGCTAAAGCTAATTGGTCCCGCTTCCACGACGATACATATACAACCCTTACGACTGCCCACTTCCCATCCTCCGACGAGTGCATTGCATACTTCGAGGCAATCGTTGTAGCGGCTGCGTGCACTAGCATCCCACGATCCTCTACCTACCCCGGCATCCGACGGGTACCTTGGTGGACCCCAGAGTGCACGGAGGCCGTACGCGCCAAGGCGGCGGCTACTCGACGCTTCTACCGTAGGCGACCCCCGATCCATCGCACGGAGATGCAGCGAGCCAGGGCCATCGGCCGCCGTACAATGAAGACAACGCGCCGAGCTTCTTGGCTTGCCTTTGTATCCAGCGTCACCACCACCACACCTTCGGCCACCATCTGGAAGAATGTACGGGGTGTCGAGAGGCGACATGTCCCCTCCGGACTAACGACGGACTCCTATACGAGCCCAAATCGGTGGCAAACCACCTAGCTTCTACCTTCGCCGCCGTTTCTTCCTCTGCAGTTAGTTCCCTCGTATCCGCCCCTAACAATAGCTCCTCTTCACCGTCCATAGACAGCACCTACAACCGGTTGTTCACCATGCGTGAACTACAGGCGGCACTGGCCTCTCGACGATCCCCTTGTCCCGGCCCGGACGGTATCCCGTACAGCATGATCCAGTAGGGTGTGTCAATTTTAGTAAAGTCAACAATTCAAAAAACTATTAGTGACCAAATGATGCATTTTTGTGCTAAATCGAAATATGGCTTTAAAATGCAGATTTGACCACTCCTAGCTACTTATATTTGAAGTTGAAGTTTACGAAAAATCAGCAGTTTTTGCAAGTATTTTTTTTATTGCATATAACTACATTTTATATATATTACATACAATTAAAGACATTTTGATTGTATTTTAATATTAAAACTTAAATATAGATAGGTTTCTTGAACTTTGCCAAGGATGCCTTGTCTGCCTTGCTCTTGTTCCTGGACTTGAGCTCCCTACTGGCCACCTGGCCACTGATGTACGCCTCCCTCCTCTCTTGTGAGTAAACATGTTGTGCTGCTTCAGTTGTCATCCTTACACACTCCCTACTGACTGTGTGTGTGTGTGTGTGTGTGTGTGTGTGTGTGTGTGGGCCATGCAGGAATTTCCATTGGTCTATCCAGAAACTCCTTGATTGCAGCAGTGGTGAGGGAGCAGGTCAGAGGAGGGTCAGTCACGCCAGAGTTCCAGTCAATAAGCTCCGAGAGTTTGGTGGCATCTGGTTTGATGTCAGGAGTCTTCCTGGGTCTGACACTGCAGTCTCCTACCTGTGTGTCCTCATCTCCTTCACCTTTGATTTCCATTAATTTAGGGTGTCAATTTTAGTAAAGTCAACAATTCAAAAACTACTAATGCTCAAATGATGTTATGTAATGCTCAAATGATGTCATATTATCTAGCAAACTTAGAAATATCTTTAGTGTTGTTTAAAAAAGCCATTTACCTACTTATATTTGACCAGGACGAAGGAGGACGAAGACTTCATACCAGACTCAGTCTGGTATGAAGTCTTCGTCCTCCTCTCTCCTCCCTGCCTCCTCCACTCATGCATCCACAATCAAAACTCCAGCATTTGTGACTATGTGAAACTTAGAAACCATACTGCACACCAAAAATAACCAAAGTTGACCACACATATCAATGGCACATTGATATACGATGCTACGGTCATATTTAGGTTATATTTCAAACCTTTATGGTCAAATATAAGTAGGTAAGTGGCTTTTTTTAAACACTAAAGATATTTCTAAGTTTGCTGGATAATATGACATCATTTGAGCATTAGTAGTTTTTGAATTGTTGACTTTACTAAAATTGACACACCCTAAATTAATGGAAATCAAAGGTGAAGGAGATGAGGACACACAGGTAGGAGACTGCAGTGTCAGACCCAGGAAGACTCCTGACATCAACCCAGATGCCACCAAACTCGGAGCTTATTGACTTGAACTCTGGCGTGACTGAGCCTCCTCTGACCTGCTCCCTCACCACTGCTGCAATCAAGGAGTTTCTGGATAGACCAATGGAAGTTCCTGCATGGCCCTCACACACACAGTCAGTAGAGAGGTGTGTAAGGATGACAACTGAAGCAGCACAACATGTTTACTCACAAGAGAGGAGGGAGGCGTGCATCAGTGGCCAGTAGGGAGCTCATGTCCAGGAACAAGAGCAAGGTAGACATGGCATCCTTGGCAAAGTTCAAGAAACCTATCTATATTTCTAAGTTTTAATATTGAAATACAATCAAAATGTCTTTAATTGTATGTAATGTATGTAAAATGTAGTTATATACAATAAAAAAAATACTTGCAAAAATTGCTGATTTTTCGTAAAATTCAACTTCAAATATAAGTAGCTAGGAGTGGTGGAATCTGGATTTTAAAGCCATATTTCGATTTAGCACATAAAACTGCATCATTTGGTCACTAGTAGTTTTTTGAATTGTTGACTTTACTAAAATTGACACACCCTAATGATCCAGCATATCCACCCTACCTTACAAATTTTCCTACTAGACCTATACAACCGCATATGGATAGAGGGCGCCTTCCCTTGCCGGTGGAGGGAGGCCTACGTAATTCCTCTCTTCAAACCCGGCAAAGATTCCCCCAATCCCACAAACTACAGACCAATCGCCCTAACGTGTTGTGCCTGCAAAATCTTCGAAAAAATGGTCGCTACGCGACTATCCTTCTTCCTGGAGAATAGTAATTCCTTCCCGGCTACCCAGTCCGGCTTCAGACAATTTCACTCCACCACTGATCTCCTCCTGCTCCTCAGCCGAGACATACAGAATGCCTTTGACAGTGGACAGTTCGTCCTATCAATTTTTTTTGACATCCAGAAGGCCTACGACACCACCCGTCGGACAATAATCCTTAGTCAGCTCCAACATCTAGGTCTCGTCGGAGCCATGCCGACCTTCATCAGGAGCTTCCTGTCCTCCCGAACCTTTAAAGTTAAGGTGGGCTCAGTCCTCTCAGACACCTTCATGAAGGAGGACGGGGTCCCACAGCGAAGCATCCTTAGTGTTCTATGCTTCTCTATCGTCATGAACACAGTCTCAAAATGCCTTCCACCCACCATCCATTCCCTTGCGATCTACTTCGCAGGGCGAGAGCCGTCCGTCGTTCAACGGCAAATTCAGCTCGCCATCTACCGGGTGGAAAGGTGGGCGACGTCGGTGGGGTTCCGCCTCTCCACCCCCAAGTCCAAATGTATGCTCTTCAGCAGGGTTGTGGAGTCGGTGAAAAAAGTTTCCGACTCCGACTGTAGTAGTGTAGTATATACTAACCGTATGACATATATACTTATATAGTATAGGTATGGTGTAGGTAAATGAAGTCTCCGTGAATTTCGATAGTTTTAATTTTTAAATCTCGATTTAATTATTCTTTCCTCGTACAATAATAAAAACTAAAAAGTTATTTAATAGTTATAAAATTATAAAAATATAATACATGAAAGTTGAAACTATTTCAAAATGGTTCAGCATATAAAAAAGCAACTGCAATAAATAAAACAATACATGAATACTTTACAACCACATATATATATACTGTAATCTTATACCTAAACTGAATTTGTTCTCAGAAACAGGATCGCTTCAGTTAGGTCCTCCTTCATTGCCGCTCTCAAGTCAGATCTGACGATTCGGAGGGCAGAAAACAAACGCTCCACGCTGACTTGAGTCGGTGGCAACGCTGTGACAGTCAGAGCGGCATCTTGAACAATCTTAGGGTATCGGGGTATTGCATCTTTCACTTTCAACTTTGCAGTACGGTCAATTTTTTTTTACCTCTCCCAGTGCATGAGAAAAATCCAATTTGAATTTAGCTAGCGCAGTCGGGCTCCTTTCTCCGCTTTTTTCCACATCTAATCGACGACGCTTTGACCGCTCCTGGTCGTCTAGATGTTTTTCGAAATCGAATTCTTCATCTTCAGAATTTGAATTGGATGAGGACGATCATGGAATGCTGCCGTGTTGCTCCCCAGCTACAGCCTCGTCTTCCGCTCGTAGACCTTTCATACGAATGGCTACTTCACATAAAGCGGCTTTAGCTCTAATTTGCTGTTCTTCTGTCAGTGTGACTCGGTACATGGCGTCAACGTAGATAGCAGCCAATAGGATGTCATTGTCCAGCAGACGACTTTCCCTGCGCAGCATTGAGTTCATAATGCCATCGGCTATCATGCAACCGATTTGAGGGAGGCGGAAAATGAGGGTCTTCCACTCCTTATAAAACAAACCAGGAGTCACGTCAGCTGCTTGCAAGCTTTTTGTAACGGTATATGGATGGCGAAGCAAGCTTTCAAATTCCTTCACTTGCTCCCATTGAACTTCAGTCATCGTGACATCCGGGTTGGCCATGTCACTAAGGAAAGGTTTTAGTTTAAGAACACGCTGAATCATCAAGTATGTACTCCCCCACCGAGTTGCTTGATCCAAAATCGCCCCTTTTCCAGCACGTCGCTTCAGTATAGCATCTAGTTTTGGTGTTCTAGCAGCCACCACGACGTTTCGCAACTTGCCAATAAGACTGGCCGCATGTTTCTCTCAAGCCGTCACGAATTGCCAGTTGTAGCGTATGAACATCACAGCGCATGTGATGGAGCTTGGAGAGCCTTGCAGCAGCATCCATAAATTCGTCTAAAGTATCACCGCCATTGTCTGAAACTTCACAATCATCAAAATCATCTACCACTTCATCTTTGTTCAGCTTCTCGATGGTGCTCATCATGTTGGTAGCATTGTCGGTCACGATCGATAAGACTTGTTCTTTACCAATGTCGAACTCTTCCAGAACGTCCATCGCTAGTTGTTGGAGATAGTCACTTGTGTGTTGGGCTTCAGTGTCCCTTACCGCCAATGTACGTGTGACCACTTCTTTTCGATCATCCACGAATTGAACGTTGATCGCGAAGTAATTAACTCTCTGGCTTGTGTCAGAAAAACGAACCGTCCACGAAGAAATTCCTTGAGCGCATGCTTCTGCTTTCTTGCCTCCTCCAGTACCAGACTTCGAATACTGTTCCTTTCTAACGAAACACCAAGTTCACAGGCCATTTCCCCGTTCAAACCGACAAAAGCTGAGGTAGAGAACAAGCTCAGAGGAACAGCATTCTTAACCATCATTTCAATGATGCAGCCCTTGAATTTATCTGCCGTCATGGACACAGTAACCTTTCCACTCTCAAAACACTTGGTAACGAGAGCTTGACGATTTCAAGAACTTGGGCCAGGAGCATCATCATCCTTCTTACTTTCGGCATCCTTTTCAGTAACAATCTTCAACACCTTGGGATGATGGCGTTGTAGATGACGCTTTAGATTCGATTCTCTGCTCGGGGCACTGGTTCCTTCGCTCGAGTAAGCGCTAATTTTGGCGCCACAGGTTTTCTCCTCATCACCTTTGGTCACTTGGCACACGAAAAACTTTCCATCGTCAGTGATTGAGAAATATTAAAAAAACGCAGATTTCGGCTTCGATCGCTGCGCCATCACAAAGATTGTTGATAGTGATGTGTTTCTGATAAAGAAAAATATAAAATGAGGGAAAGTAAATTTATGCTGAGAGCTTTAATACATAGTACAAATGATGAAGAAATTCATCTGAGCTGCTATGTCTAGTGAATACAGCTGCTAACGCCTAACAGCGCGCATATATATATATATATATATATATATAGTTTACTAAATAAATTACACACACATCAATAATATTACTGTATATATTATAAATATACTTTTAAGAGCTCTGTAGATGTGAAATTATGCTAAATATGTCCAAATCTATACAGAAATTTCCCCCGACAAACTTTTACCTTCTAGTAACTTTGTATCCAATTGGATATGAACTATGCATAAACTCCTATGCAAATTATATAAGCAGTCTTAGATAAAAAATAACCTGGTAAAATGTTCTTTACAATCAGCAGAAGAAAACAAAACCTAAACAGACGTTATATTGTTAAAAAAAAAAAATTAGAAAATAACGTAAACATTTATCGGGAAAAAAATGGCTTCTGCACACGCCACACTTCAAATTGCTAGTGACGTCATCAATCGCGCATAAAAACTGGGCTCAATGTGTACAATATTGTACATCTAGATACAAAGTTATAAAAGAGAGGCATTTTTTCTCACTGAAGTATTATTAGGATTTAGGTAGGTAAAAAAAAATAATTTAAGTTAATGTGTCCAATTGGTCTGAAAATACGACAAAGGGTTAAAAAGACATTCTAATCAGGCGGACGTTCCGAGAAAACGCGCGCAGTTTCACGCCTAGAAAATTTTGAGAAACCACGTGCAATTGAAAATTTTAAGGAAACGCGTGTAGTTTTAAGATTTGGATTTGGAGTCGGAGTTGGGGGATTTGTACCGACTCCGACTCCACCTAAAAATAACCGACTCCACGACTCCGACTCCGACCCCGACTCCACAACCCTGCTCTTCAGCAGAAGAAGACCCGCAACCCTTCCTGTTCACTCTGTCACGTTATACGGCAATCCTCTTGAGGTGGTACCCTCCACGCGATTTCTAGGCGTGACTCGAGACCAACGGCTCAACTGGGTTCCCCATCTCAAACACCTGAAGCAATCCCTCCAACGTCCACTCGCTCTCTTAGATCACCTCTCCCACACCACATGGGGCGCAGACCGACGCTCTCTCCTTCGCCTTTACACTTCCATGGTCCAGTCGAAGTTGGACTATGGCAGTGTATCATACGGTTCAGCCTCCAACGCCTGACTCCGTATCTTGGACCCGGTCCTTAATAGGGGCCTCCGCCTCGCCACCGGTGTTTTCCGCTCTTCCCCAGCCTCCAGCCTTCAAGTGGAATGCAATTACCTCCCTCTCGCCCTCCGACGGGGTCTGCTCCTCATGAGGACATACCTCCGTGCACAGAAACTACCCTCTTCGCTTCTATGCGCGGCGATTTCAGAACTCCCACCCCAGGGACGGAGCTGGCACTTCACTGAAGCGGTCCGCTCTTTCCTGGACCTTTCCAACATGCCTGCCCCGTCAGTTATCCCCATTTCATACAGCATCTACCCTGGCTCCTCACCCCGATCAAGTTTTGCAGGGACCTGTGTGCCCTACCGAAGACTACCACGAGCGCTACGGTATACAGGTCACACTTCCGAGAACACGCAACCCAACACTCGGACACAGCCCCCATTTATACAGATGGTTCCCGCTCGAAGGCTGGTACGGCCGTCTCAGCGGTGATACTGGCCCAGCCGTTTTCTCGAAGCGTCAGCCTGCCCCACGAGACTTCCGTTTTCTCGGCAGAACTCTTCGCGATTATGGAGGCCCTCGACATTGTGCGCACCCACTCTGCCAGCTCCTTCGTCATTTATTCAGATTCCCAAAGCGCACTTCTCTTCCTAGAGAGATTTAACCCCCCTCACCCGCTCGTCACTACCATCCAGCAAATCTTCCACTTTTTAACATCCTTCCGACACAAGACAATTGCCTTCTGCTGGGTCCCGGCACATGTCGGCATCCAGGGTAACGAGGAGGCGGACCGCACGGCAAAGACGGCCTGCTTACTGCCGGCTTCCTCCTAGCCCCTCCCTTTCTCCGACTTCTTCCCGCCTCTCCGCTCCCACTTCCGCTCCATCTGGCAACGGGAGTGGGACCAGGCCACACAAAACAAACTCCACAAGATCAAACCGCAATTAGGATACTGGGATTATTCATTCCACCGTTCCCGCCATAAAGAAGTGATTCTAGCCCGTCTCCGCCTAGGACACACATGCATTACCAGGGGCGGAGCTAGCTAGGGGGCAGGCAGGGCAGTGCCCCGGGGCCCGGGCCTTTGGGGGCCCCGGGTCGTTTCAACAAGTGATGAGAAGTTATTTGAGAGAGCAACAAAGCTAGTAAATAAATATAAAAATGATATTTCCTCTAGATTTCCAAGTCAATTACTCTCTCTTCGAATGTGCTTAAAAACAGACATTGAAAAAATGACGACAATCCATGAGCTATATTCATTTTTAATTAAAGACAACAGTACTTTGTGCTCAAGTTTTCCCGAAGTTGTGACTACCATAACATTGTTCCTCACAATTCCTGTGACAGTTTCAAGTGCAGAGAGATCGTTTTCAAAACTTAAACTAATAAAGAACTACCTTCGAAATTCTATGAATGAAAAAAGATTAAGTGAACTCTCAATTATATCAGTTGAAAACAAGGAAGCTAGAAATATTAACTTGGAGGATTTAATTAATGAATTTGCTGAAAGAAAGGCAAGAAAAGTCAAGTTCTGATGTTGTCATAAGTAAACTTTTATTTCACGGTATCCTTTTTAAAGCTCAATATTTTGCATAATGTTTTGCCTTCTATGCCTCCATGCGTACAAGTAGTATCATAATTCTTAAATATATGCTAAATAAATAATGCGAAGAAAAGCAATATAAATGTACAGGGTGTCCCATAAGTCCGGCATCATAGGAGAAATTAATATTTTTCTATTTCTACAAACCATAATTCATATTTTTCTCTTTCTACAGGCCATAATGTCTGTGAGCAAGGAAGAACGAATCCAGATAATTCTACTCATAGGAAATCGGAGTCAAAGAGAGGCCGCTGCTGAATTTAACATACTGCATCCAGACCGCGAGCCAATAACACAGAGTTGTGTTAGCAGACTTGTTGCAAAGTTTAAGGAAACAGGATCCGTAGAAGATAAACCACGCAGTGGACCTTCAAGGAGGTCCACTGACGATGATACAGCGACTGCTATCCTAGCTCATTTTAACAGAAGTCCCAATAAGTCTCTCCGGCGATTGTCGGCCGAGACAGGATTGTCGAAAAGTAGCATCCATCGCATTCTTCAGGCTCACAATTGGCATCCATATAAACTTCAGATCCTACAGAAATTAAGCGATGATGATCCCGACCGGCGGATGGAATTTTGTGAATGGGCTACGGAACAATACATATTGAGCACGTTCTGTAAATAAAAGCTTTTGTTTTGCTTTTTTTTATTTTTTTCCTATGATGCCGGACTTATGGGACACCCTGTATAATAAAATTTTTGTTAGGGGGCCCGTAAATAAGTTTTGCCCCGAGGCCCGTGACACTCTTGCTCCGTTCCTGCGCATTACTCATGGTCACCTTATGCCTAAATCGCCACCCCCGCTCTGTCCTACCTGCCTTACCCCTATCGTTGTCGTACATCTGGTCGAATGCCCAAACCTGTCCGCTCTTCGTCGCGGGTGTTTCTCTCTCTCTTTCTCTCGACCAAAATTCTCATACCCGAGCGTCTACAATTCATACTCGCCGAAGGCCCCCATTTTTCAGCGGAAGCGATTTTACTTTTCCTCATTCATTCTCATCCGCTTCATCGTGTCTAAGATCATACCTCTCCTACCCACCATCCAGCAACTGAACCTTACTTACCCCTCTAGTCTACCATCCCCAACTCAGTAACACCACCCACCTACTGCCTCGCCGAGATATGTACCACTTTCACTAGGTACGAATCGGCGGTGAATTAAAGAAAGAAAAGAAAATATTTATATTATTGTTTTTGTTCTTTACGGATGTTAATGTCTTTTCATGTTGTTTTAAGCCGAATAAAGCCTAAAACGAGTTCTGAATTTTTTGCTTATTGGCTCTACAGACGGTAAATTATGCCGTTAATTTCTTCATACCGAAACTGAACTCCGTTTTTGGTATTATCCTAGGTTTGACATACTACCTTGTTCCTTATGTTCTCCAACGTAGGACACAATTTCTGAAGTTTCTTGAATTCGTCGGGAGAGATTGTCAGCCGTTCTAATCTTTCTTTGGACAAGGAAGTAAGCGTTTTCTTTTCCGAAGAGAAAGTTTTAACCGTACATACTACCTTAGTGTTTAATTTAGCCTCCGATTCGGTTGTAGAACCTATATTAATTTCAGAGTTTTCCATTTCCGAATAGTTTAAATTTTTAGCAATAATACTATTTCCTATTAAGACTTCACTACGCGTAAGGGGTACTCTTACCGCGTCAATCCAGCCAGTGAAATAGGGGCAGTCTATGTAGCACCTAGCTACGGGGAATTCATCCTTACGTCCTAGGTAGTCTACGACTATACATTTCTTTGCTGTAGAAACGTCTACGTCCGGCAACGGATGCTCCGCTACCACTACACACGAACAACCCGTGCCTCTAAGAATTGTGTTTGCTCTCGTACCATTTACAGTTCCATTCGCAGTTAAACCAGATGGAACGTAAGTTTCTCTGAATTTTTGTCATAAACTATATTTACCCGTTCCGTTTTCCGTTTTGGCTAGTCTGACTTCGGGAAGGTAGCTGGATTTTTAGGACATTTTCTTTGGATGTGTCCAGGATCGCCACACGCGTAACACTCGATGCGCTTTCGATTAGGCGAAGTTTGACGACTGGTCTACGCTCTTTCTCTGGTTTTTGAGGATGTGGGGTTTCCTTTTCCTTCTTTAGGGTAGGAGTTGTGAGCGGAAGCGGAAGTGTCTGCTAAGGACTTTATATTTCTCTCTTTAATAAAAAGTCTGATCTCATTCGGACATGCCGCATGCATAAATTGGTCTCTAATAACAAAATCTCTCGCATTCTTAAAATCTGTTCCAATATTTTCGCTTTTAATCCAGTAATAAAAAATTTGGCTTAAGCTACTCCCAAACTGCGCGAAGGTCTCATCGGGGGAAATTCTCTTTGACCTAAACGACTTTTTATAATATTCTGAGGTTCTTTTGAATGCGGCTAACGGGATTGGTTTTAACAAATTGTAGTCGTTCGTTACTTCCGTAGGAAAAGATGTAAAGATACTTAAAAAGCTTTACCCTCGAGGTGAGACACAAGCTGTATAGGAAAAAGTTCAATAGGCCAACCGGGCAGTTCCGCTACGCGTTCAAATGTAATTAGGTAAGCGGTTAAATCATCTCCGTCTTCGAATGGTGGTAGTTTAAATTTAGGTACGCGAGAATAAGAAGTATTATCACCGGCATTTTCCTTCGTGAGTTTGGCGAGTTTAATTTCCCTTTCCGCTTCTATTTCGGCAAGTTTAATTTCTTTTTCCGTTTCCAAACGTTTCGCTTCTCTTTCTCTCTCGCTTCTTCCGCGTTCCTCTTGTTCTTTAATGAAGGCTGCTAAATCGGGACCCGATAACCCTAGTCATTCACCAAATTCTTTTAGCAATGCTAAACTCAGTTCTTTAGACATATTTGGTTACTTACAAAAAATTTCTAAAAAAAATAAACTTAAATTACGTAAACCTTATGGATTTATTTATCTGGCAGTCCTATCCCTCATAGAAGCCTACAATGCTTACTTCTATTTAATTCTAAGCGGAGGTCAGTGTAGGCACCTTTAGTTACGCTACACTAGTTTTCCACCAATAGTGTTACTACCTCAGTCACGTAGGGGAACAAACCGCTACCACGATTCCTAACTGATCGGGTGTGATACTCAGTAAGGCGCACTGGTAATAAACACACCCGTAGTATGTGCGTCCTAAGTGACGCGTATACGCTACCCCTTCCAAGCTTTAAATTCAAAAAGCACTAAAGGGACGAATTAGTGGAAAATATACTTATCCACATTGACGCGTTACACTGTGGGTTGAGGTAAGGCAAGCCGATATTTTACTCGCAAACAATCGTCTTAGCACTGCCTGTAACCGAGTTCCTAGATTCGTCCCTGTTGACGGGCAAGAAGACTCCGAGCCACAACTCTGGATCCGGAGGAAGACTAAATTAAAGCTAGTTTAAACGTGACGAGTAAACCTAGCACCTATCATCTCTGCAGAGCCAGATGTAAAGGTTTATCTTGATAGGTGCAGGTTGAAGAGACAAGCTTAAACAAATATATATATATGTATATATACACACAAAGTAATAAAAGAAAATTAAATAACTGAAGATGAAGAAGAGTGGATTTTCCAAAGTGTAAGGAGTATGCTCCGATAGCTTCACTGACGTTCCGTGTAACGTGTCGGCTTGTGCGTTGACTAATAGTTGCCCAAGGACTTGATCTAAGTACCCCTTTGGAGCAAGGTAAAACTTGTTTAGAAGATGCTTATATTATGAACATATGAAACACTTCATGCAAAATTATGAGTTAATTCACATTAGAAAAATCAACACAAAAATCAAAACATGACAATTAGGAAAAGTCTAAATTTGACAATTTGCAAAGTAAGGGGTGGCAAGCAATGATTGCCCCCCCACCCCTCTGCACAGATGAAACTAATAGAGGTACAAAAAACCTGATTGTTGCATCTTTTAGACAATTTAATTCTACGTCTAAACAAAACCACTCAATAGTTGGTGTTGCCGCCTCGTGCTTGGCGGACGGCTTCAAGTCGGCAAGGGTAGGAGGTGAGGAGAGACTCAAAAAGGTTAGTGTCGTACTCAAGATGTTGGAGGATTGTTTCGATGTGCTGCTCCGTGGTCCGGCGGCAGAATCGTTCAGGACCCATCCTGAAAGACTGAGTGGAATCCCTGATGCTTGCTGAACCACAGCCACCCGATTCTGCTGCCCGACCATAAAGCAGCACATCGAAACAATCCTCCGAAATCTTTAGTACGACACTGACCTTTTCGAGTCTCTCCTCACCTCCTACCCTTGCCGACTTGAAGCCGTCCGCCAAGCACAAAGAGGCAACACCAACTATTGAGTGGTTTTGTTTAGACGTTGAATTAAATTGTCTAAAAGATGCAACAATCAGGTTTTTTGTACCTCTATTAGTTTCATCTGTGCAGGGGGGAGGGGGGCAATCATTGTTTGCCACCGTATATAAGAAAAATACAAAATTAGAAACTTATAAAATATCGGCTTACCCTTTGAAGACCTCTGAAAGAATGGTTGGCCAGTTTGGCGTGTGGTTGATGGTTACAGTTTCGTCTTCATAATTATATGGTTAACTGACCAACCACAGCCAAATGGCCACGCCCACTAATTAAGAGAGAGTACAAAGGTCAATGAGATCTTTCCACAGATACTCAATTAATTACATATATAAATATGATTATAATTAATTACAAGATAACGCAAGTTTATAGTTATATATAGGATAATCTTTTAGGACACAGAAGAAGTTGTAGTTAACGTGAAAAATGAATTCTTTTAACACTATGCATTAAATCTTGATCACCGTAATAGTTATGAAATCTTCGGTACTTAGATTTAATGTTAAATATGACATTTAGACGAGAAAAAGTAAAGATAACAGGCAAGTAGCTAATAAGTATTTAATCCTAAATGCATTAGTACAATTTCAGTATTCCTTTATTAAGATTGATTTCATCTTGCTTTTAAACGCACTTAAGTTAGGGATATTTTTAAGATCTATGCTTAAATTAGTCTATAATTTCAACCCTACTAAAATAGGTGATTTTTGAGATGAAGACAATCTAAGATGAGGAATAACATGCCTATTTTTATGCCTAGTCTGATACGAGTGAATCTCTTGGTGAGTTACAAAATATTTGTCTGCACGAAGTTAATAATTTTATTCATACATTTATAAATAAAAGTGAAGTGTATTAATTTGATTGCCTTTGATTTTTAATAATTTTAACTCTTGAAAGAATGCACTTGTATGCTCGAGAAAATCTGCGTCAGATATCATCATTATTGTTCACTTTTCAACAACAAAAATATTCTAATACGTTATCAGCAGTATTTCCTCGTGCAAGATTGCAGTACAGGAATACCTCGAAATTCGTCGTTTCGTAGATTCGTCGTCAATCTTTTGCTACCTATAGTTTCGCAATCCCTCGTCCATATTCGCAGATTCGTCGTTTTTTGAAAAAATGTGAAAAAAAAAAACCGATCGAAATTGACGAAATTCAACTGTTTACCAACGCAATATACATTATATTTTGCCGAAAAACGAGTAGAATTTGATTAATTAATCTGTTTAATAACATAATAGAGTAAAATGTTTTCTCATTGAAACATGCTATAATCTACCTCGAATTTCATCGTTTCGTATTTCGTCGTGTTATTCCGGAACGAATTAACGACGAATTTCGAGGTATTCCTGTACATCAATATAAGGAAGAACGAAAGTATGATAGAGCTAATAAAATCTATTTAGGAACTATAAATAGAAGTTTAAACATTGTAGCAACACTTATAAAAATCTTTTCAGATATATAATTGATGGCCCTTCCACTACAAATTCTTATCTAGCATAACGCCAAAAAAAATTTACATTACGTCCTTTTACAACGAATTCTTCTATATTCAGGTTGTCAAGATGTACATTGTACATTTTTTTTTGTTACTACAAGTCGTAAAGTTTTACTTGTTTGGAAAGATTTTATTTGAAGTCAGCCAGTTCACAACTTTGGTAAAACCTGTTTTAAATATAACCTTCTCTTCATTGACATCTTCGCAAGAAAAAAAGACAGTTGTATCGTCTGCAAACATTATAAAATTAAGAATATCGGAAGAATGTGATTGGTCATTTATATATAATAAAAATAGTAGGGAACCTAGGAGCAGGACTAAGCCCTGAGGTACCCCCATGTTTTAGTCAGTTTAGTTGAACAGACATTATTTACTGGTACAAATTGATACCTATAACTTTTAAACCAGCCGCGTATAGCTCTTCTGAAGCCATAGAAATAGTTAAGTAAAATATTATGGTCTATCACATCAAAAGCCTTACTCGTTTCCATAAAGACACTGGCACTATCCACAAGGTTTAAAATAGCTATTTCCGTTGTTTCATTTTATCGGAAGCCGTATTATATTACATTTCATATGGAAAACATGAAGCCACTTGGCCCTATCGAAGTTATCCAAGTCATGAGCTATGTTTTGTCGATGGGGCGATAATAAGTTATATGATTCTAAATAATGATATATCCTATTTTTTACAATTTTTCTTTCAAGAATTTTACTGAACACAGATAATGAACAAACTCTTCTATAATTCTTAAATTGAGGTGTGCTGACCGGCTGCAGGTAGGTGCCTCAGGATCAGTGCTACCTTAGCTAATAAATTCCAGTGAGAAAGAGGGTAATATAAACGGTTGATTTTTAAAAGTCTCGGCACGGTGGCTTGGCACTCATCGGAGAAATGATGTAACGATGAAATGATGACTTCTTGCATATAATAAATAAGAAAATACGAAAAAGAAAAAAAATGCATGGTGTAAATTGGGTTAAGTAATTCTGTGTTTCATGCTATTCTTTATTTTCCACTATCCTCTAATGCGTAACAGTACACGAGATAAGTGTACGCTTGATGTGAATGACCTTTGAAGCTATCCTTTTCATTATACTTTTCCCTACTTTTCTATAAATCTTGTTTCACAACTATTTTGTCAGCAGTGGCTAGCGGAAGAGGTATAACCTTCTCTGTTCTATACTTTGCTACTACTGCTATTCCTTTGTGAAAGCTTTACGCGCCTTTTAGTGTAAGTGTGGTGTAAATTTTTAGTATTTTTTCCCTATTTTTACTTCTACTTTCTTGAGTTAACCAAGAGTGTATCTTAAGGTCTTTGTTAGCCTGCAATTCCGTAACTCATTCTCTCGTGGGAAATGACATGAAACACCAGGAATAAATGTGTGTTCAAAACTATCACGAAAAGTCAGCCTTGTTTCGTGAACTCTGCCATCTATTTGTACTAGAGATGACTTAAATTGCACCATTATTTTCAGCTATTAGAAGAAGCATTTAAATGTTTTAAAGATTCTTTGGTCTTAATATAGGCTAATTTTTTCCATTTCTTTTACTGTAGGTCAGAAAAAGATCTTTTGCTCCTGGCCACAGACAAACATCATTGCTATCAGTCCGGATACCTCAGTAAGAAGAAATCCTTTCAGAAAGGGTAAGAAAATTTTTAATTTTATCCATTTTGTATCGTAAGTGAACGCACTCGGTGTTTGGCCGCACTGTGGCCGATAGTTTAATTCTAACACTGCTAATGGATTTACGCTTTAATACACAGTAATGTAATTGTAAAGGTGTCGATAACTGCATATTACATTTTCTCTTGTTAAAATTACATACATGTATATTGAAATTTGTTACACACAGTTTTTAAACTTTTTATTTTTATTTATTATTATTAATTATTATTATTATAATAATAATAATAAAATGAAGCTTGTGTTTGCAGTAAATTAAAAAAATGCAAAGTTTCAACCTCAAAAAGCATGAGGCTTATTTATAAATGATAAACAGACAACATAATACAGGGTGATCGAAAAGTCACTCCGCAACTATGACTATAAGACAAAAATGCAATCATACAAGAAGTTAGATATTTTAATGAAAATTGTACGATATCGTGAAATCTTTAACAAAATATTGGCGAAGTCTAGGCTAGTCTAAGCTAAGTCTTGCTATGGTAGGCTGTATGTGAGTATGCTTAGGCTAGGTCACTCAGATTATAAGGCTAGCCTTCAACGTCATGCTGTCGTTTGAGGAAAGAATATTTTTAGTTGAGTTCGTGTTTAAAAATGGTAATAAATACACAGAATTTGTAAAGCGAGAATTCCAGAAATGATTTCCGGAGACACCATTGCCTCATCGAGATACTGTCCGTGATTTAATTGCAAAGTTTCGCAAGACCGGCTCTGTTCAAGATGCTCCGAGAAATGGAAGACCATCCGTTTTAACTGAGGCAAAGTTGGGTGACATTTCTGATCGATTGCTACAAAGCCCAACAAAATCACTCAGGAGACTGTCGCAACAATGTGGATTGAGCTATGGCTCCACCCAAAAAGCAGTTAAGAAAGAACTCACATTATATCCTTACAAAGTGACAGCCGTGCAGGAACTGAAAATTGCAGATTTTCCAAACAGATTAAATTATTGCGAGTGGTTTCATAATTTTATTGATCAAAATGGAGAAGACATTTTGGATGTGACGTTTTACACAGACGAAGCATGGTTTAGCCTTTCAGGGTACGTCAACTCACAAAACACGCGTCTGTGGTGCTCTGAAAACCCTAACAGTATGCACGAAGCTCCTCTACATCCTGAAAAAATTGGCGTCTGTGTTGCGATTTCAAGACAGCGTATTATTGGTCCAATATTTTTTTCTGAAACCATCAATTCAGAGCGTTACTGTGAGCAAATTTTATACTCATTTATTGGCTAGTTGAACAAAAACGAACTCCAAAATGCATATTTTCAGCAAGACAGTGCTACAGCACACACAGCTCGTTATTCCATGCAATTATTGGAAGAGGTCTTCGGAGAACGCATAATTTCAAGAGGAATTTGGCCTCCCCGTTCACCTGACCTCACGCCTGTTGATTTTTATTTTTGGGGGGCCGCTAAGAGCAGTGTTTATAAAAATAATCCAAAAACTATTGATGAATTACAAACGGAGATCCGAACTTACGTGCAGTCTATTTCAGCTGAAACATTACACAGTATTTGCTAATAAAGTAAGAAGGATCCGGCTATGTCGAGGAAACGGTGGAAAACACTTCCAGCACTTACTCTAAACAGATAACAATGATATGTCATTACATTTATAGAATTCTTATATCTCCTTATGTAAAATTTCAATAAAGTAAATATCTTATTACTACTGCGGAGAGACTTCGATCACCCTGTATAATTGGTAAAACTTTACAAGACACCCGCATTGCCATGAAACATGCTACAGTAACGAAACATATATCAATCGATAGAGCAGAAAAAATAGTGCAAGCAGCTATGTATTATTTTGAAAATATTAGAAAATAACAAAGTTATGATACTTTGAAGCAATGTCATTTTTAGCGACATTTAGCGATAGTTTGAGAGAAATCTAGCGACATCTGCCAATATTTTTAGCAATTGGTATATCTAGCGACATTTGGCGTGATATTTTCGTTAGTTTAGTGATATCACATTTTAACCTAACCAGTCGTCAAGGGCGTCAGGTCAATTGTACACCCTTGACGATTGGTTAGGTTAAGTTGTGATATTTTCGTTAACACTAACGAAAATATCACGACTTAACCTAACCAATCATCAAGGGCGTACAGTTGACCTAACCGGGCATTC
Source organism: Bathynomus jamesi (assembly GCA_023014485.1). Lineage (NCBI taxonomy): Eukaryota > Metazoa > Arthropoda > Malacostraca > Isopoda > Cirolanidae > Bathynomus > Bathynomus jamesi. The sequence continues at coordinate 195,568 of JAJOZX010005270.1, forward strand.
AGTTAACCTACATTAAATATCTTATTTTCAACAAAATTGGAAACGGTACAAGAAACGGAAAAGATCCAAATGGTGTAAGCTATGATAGGCCTAGTAACATCTTGATAGTGTCATAACTTTATTTTCTAATATTTTCAAAATGATGCATAGCTGCTTGCACCATTTTTTCTGCTCTATCGATTGATATATGTTTCGTTACTGTAGCATGTTTCATGGCAATGCGGGTGTCTTGTAAAGTTTTACCATATAATTAATTGAAAATGTATTTATTTGCTAATTTCGAAATGATTAACTTAATTCAGTAAGGATTTACTTAATTTAAAATGGTTTTATTAATGATTTTGATGATGAGAAACTTTATTCAGACTAAATTTTCCGTTTTAGTCACGTGATCATTTGTAACAATTATTTTTGTGCCAGAATTTTTGTTCTTTGCTTGACTGCAGTTATCTGCACATTATCCCCCGATTATGGTATTACTATTGTGTATTAAATATATATTATTTCAAAGCCTTGGGATTAGATTTTATGAACAGTTTTTGTTTTCCGTTTGCGAGTCAGAGAAAAGAGAGTGCCCCCCCCCCCCCCCCATAAAAAGAAAAGCGCTAAAGTACAAATATTAATAATTTTTTTTAATTTTGAAAGCATTGTATAGTGTGTAAGATACATGTATGTGTAGTGAGGAATAGAGGGAGAAATGTGTGTGTGAGAGCATGCTGGGCTACTCGTAGGGTAGATGAGATACGGGGAAAAAGATCAGCAAAGGAGGACAGTGACGGGAGAAACGGGAGTTCCAGCACTTCGTGTCTCCTACCTACCTAACGTCTCTCCCACGAGTACTTCCCTGGTCGATTTGTGCCTACACCACCACCTGTTACTGAACTGAATGTCCTCCTCTTCAAATTTTTAGACTTTTTGAACAATGGGTTTTGAGATGCCTTGACTGGGCGCCCCACGGCGAGTGGCTGTGCGTGAGGAGAGGAAGGAGACTCAATTGGCCTGCCATCTCGATGGTACCGCAATCCTACCATAAACTTGTCACGTCTCCCACTCCATGGTACGTTTAATGCTAGATTTTAGTGGTAAAAGTTAAATTATTTTTTCTCAGTTAATTTTTAGCTTATGGCGCAGACATATACAACTGTAGCCTTGATTAACATTTAAGAGACACAGGTACATATAGGCATTATATCGGTATGTATTTATTACCTTTTCATGAAGGATAATACTGGATTTCTGGTGTTAGGGTAGTGCCTTATTCTGTGAATGTAACTATGATAATTTGAATCTTTTTCGATCCTGAATTCGTGTCGTTCCCAATCGAAAATTATTTATTTGTATTAATAAAATCAAATTTGGTGGGTTGACAAAAGTTTATATATATTGAGAACGTTCAAATCATATTTGTAACTTATAAAAATCTAAATATATACTAAGGTTAAACAACCCAATATATATATATATATATATATATATATATATATATATATATATGGTTCCAGCATGTAAAAGGCGACTAAAAATAAGGGATGAGTGCGGGGGGGGGGGGGGGGGCTGGAAGCCGCAAGCCTCTCTCACGAAAGATCACCACTCTCACCCTTCTTCTTATCCTGACCACATCCATGCACATTCAGACACCCCAACTTGAGACGTCACAGGAAAGCCCCCGCTATGCCCCTTCTCTAATCATTCCTTTTCGTGGAAAGTTGTATACAGGGGTGGGGGGTTCCAGCCCTCGCACCCGTCACTTATTTTTAGTCGCCTTTTGCTACACTCTGGGACCACGTGGGAAGAATTCTTTTAAATCCCTCTCCCCAGTATATATATATATATATATATATGCAAATAACTGCAATGACCGCGCAGTATATAAATGCTAGAAACGACATAAGTATTAAGGAACGTTTCTGCACACGAGGAGGAGAGATAACGAAATAATGAAAAATGAGCGAATTTCGATTTGTGATTGAGTGAGGTCCGTAGCATATATATATATATATATATATATATATATTATATATATATATATATATATATATATATATATATATATAGTGATGTAGGTCACATCCGCATCCGCATCCGCGGAACATCCGCACATTTTCTCGCGTCCGCATCCGCACTTTGGACTGCGGATGTCGTGCGGATGTGGACCGTTGAGATAAAACGTCATTAATAAGCGGAAATTATCAAATTCTACTATATTAATAGAACTAGTTCATTGTGCGCAAAAGTGATGCAAGCGACAAGATGAGAGGCTGTTCTTGTATGAAGTTACTCTCTTGCAACCTACTTAGATCCACGTTACAAAGCTAAGTTATTGTCACCTAGTACATTAGAACGAGTTAAATCATCACTTGGCAAAGCAATTGAAGAGCTTCAATCTCTTGAATCTGTCGCTTCGCCACCCACCAAAAGAATAAAGTTTCAGTGACAGAACCAACACCTTCAACAGCAAATCTATCACAGAATCTGTCTCTCAGTTTCTTGAGTCAAGCAGCAATGACGAGACCTACGCGATGTCAAAAGATGTAGTAAAAATGATCGAGAGCTATCACCAAGAAAAACGCCTGGCTGCATGTGACAATCCTATTAGTTGGTGGAAAAATACGCAGAATATCTATCCATACTTGAGTAAACTTGCAAGGAAACATTTAGCTTGTCCTCCAACAAACGTACCAAGCGAGAGATTATTTAGCAGTGCTGGATTAATATATGATGAAAAGAGAAACAGACTGCAGCAGAAAAGGCAGAAAAATTAATGTTCCTTAAGCATAACCTTCCTATAATTAAGTTTGAACATTAAACGATGAACATCTAGTTTACTTTATTTAATTACTCATTTATAAATATGCCTAATAAAACTTTAAACTTAATATAAATAGTTATCAAGCTAATTAAAGATCTCTTTCTATAAGGGTGGAGGTTGGGGAAAGAGGTCGGTGGGGTGCATTTGAGTTGGGTTCACGTCCCGCATCCTGGTAACACAATTATGGTTTCTAATTGTGGCTGAAACTCGACAAAATATAACGAATTTATTTGCAGACGAATTCACTAATTGATTTCTATATTAGTTAGATGCTTGATATTATTTTATATGTTGAGAGAAAAGTACAGCAATTATTGTACAATTAATCAATTATACTACATTATAGCTACAGCTCTCTCTATATAATAACTTATTATATACGTTAAACACAACAAATCTCGAATATATCCTAAAAAATAACGAAAATGTAGACATCCGCATCCGCGGATGTTGAAATCAAACATCCGCATCCGCATCCGCGGATGTGAAAAAAATGACATCCGCTACATCACTAATATATATATATATATATATATATATTCAGACATGGGGTTGAAGCCAGGATATGGGATTTTTCAGTTTCGCCGGCCATCTTGGAAAGTGGCGGCCATATTGAAAAAGCCAAGCGGGGGTCAGGTGTACACCCGATGGATTCTTGAATGGGGTGGTATAAGCTTTCAAAATATGTAAAAATTGCTTCATAACAAACAATGCAGGGTTCCAGTAAAATCAGGGTCTGTGCTACCGGACTAGAGCGCCAAATCGGCCTTCTTCCAAACCATCTCTGGGAGCGGCTTTGCAAGAGGAATGGAGGGGTATTCCGATAGACACCTACCGGAAGTTGGTTGAAAGTACGCCAAGGAGGGTTGAGGCTGTCATTCAGGCCAAAGGCGGCCCTAGTATTATTAGGTTTTTGCATTAAAGACCCCTTTTGCAACTACCTATTCGTGTCCGAATACTTTTGGTAATATATATATATATATATATATATATAAATAATATATATATATATATATATATATATATATATATATATATAAAAAATATAATATAATATGTTAACCCTCCGTCTATAGCCCTGGGTTGGTTCGAAGTCGACGGGGGTTCTGGTTAGGAGGCAGCAACGGATCTGTTACTTGCAGTAGTTTCTTCTATACTACTCTCCGAGTTCTTCTTTTGGCTCGGAGGATTCTAAGAGGTTTATTAAATTATTTGAGGTTTCTCCCCGATTGTTCTTGTAACGTATCGGAGATTTTAATGACTAAGTTTTATGAAGAGAGCACGGCTCGAAAGAGAAGATAAAGACTTTTTCTTTACTGTAATTTACTGCTACAATGTTACAGGTAATGCTCAGCCTCTTAATTGGTATCAGAATGAACATGGAAGAAATTATCGAGGTTTATATATCCCGATTCTACTAACATCATCATTATTAAATGTGGAAGAGGCTGCATTATTTTTGCACAATATTTGAAAATAAAGTAAATCTTTTAGCTGTGATAATGTTTAAACGAATAAACAAGATATTTGAAGATAAAACCATATTTTTATCTTAAACCGCGTATTTTTAGATCTGATGTTATCATGATCTGCCAAGTTAACAAAAAGTGAATTTGAACTATGCATCATTACACTAAAATATGCATATGAGTAAAAATTAAAGGTTTAAGATTTACAATTAAATGCTTAGGCAAGACATGACTTCATCTTTTATAACAGAGAGAGAATGTATACAAAATATGAACATTGTAAAGTTTCTCAGAATTCATTATTAAGCTAAATCTAAAAATGATTAAGAAATTTTAAAAAAGAGCAAGTCATCAATTATTTGCAAAGTAGAAAGCACATCAAAATTTATCTCAACGGAAAAATAATAATATCGCCGAGTGTACATTCCTAAATGGCGACATAATGTCGTGTCGGACATTTAGTACAATCTAAGTACATCACTGAGTACGGTGTATTTTTGGTTTGTTACAATTATGATTACAATTACGGATTAATTTGCATTCGCTTATTATCGTTAATTATCGTTATTAAAATACATTAATTATTTTATATTAAATTATTATCGTTACTTAAAGTACATTAATTACATTTAAATTATTATCATTGATTACAGTTTCATTTTAAAGTACGGTACATCAATTACATTATGAAGTACATTAGTCACTTACAATTCTTAGTGTTTTTATATTTATATTGGAATTAGAGCCAGAGGAGATTTTACGTTTTCAGATGTTCAGTTTATGCTGTGATCATCGAATTGTGTACACCTGCATAAGCGTTTTCGTGTTCATTGCAAGAGGTGAACGCACTTAAAAAAAATAATTAAAAAAAAATGCATGCAAACGTATTTGCGCGATTTTGAACGAACAGGTACGGAGGCATAAAGTTTCGTACATTTCGTAGACTGACACGAGTAATAATGAATATTTAATAAAATTGATATAGGATAATGGTCAACAGAAGATATGGAAATATGGATACGACTAAACCATAGAAATGGTAGATCGTAGAGTTGTGACACAAACAAAAATAGAAAGCAACAAATAAAATTTTATCCAAACTCGCGTTAAGCGATTTTGGTTCTTAGGTAAAAATGAATATCGATTATTCATTGTTCATTTTTACACACACACACACACACATATATATATATATATTTTATAATATATAATATATTTTATATATATATAATATATTTTTTATATATTATATATACATTTTATATATATTATATAATATATTTTATTTATATATACAGGGCGTCCCAAAAAAATGTATACACACTTTAAATAATTATAAAGGCAGTGTTTATTAAAATACATTTCATTTTCAAAATGTAATAGAATCTACAGACATTATTTAATTGTTTTGTCAACGCCTGTTTTCAAACTGACGTCCGTTCTGGTCCAGGCACTGCTGATAACGCGAAGCAATGGAATCGCAAAATCACGAAACATTTCGTTTGGTATTTGTGTGCATTCTCGTTCAATGGCTGCTCTCAATTCAGCGACTGTTGCAGGTTTATAGCGTAGACTTTGTCTTTTAAGTATCCCCATAAAAAAAGTCTAGTGGTGTGAGGTCTGGTGAACGCGGAGGGTATTCTACGAAACCCCTTCGTCCAATCCACATCCACATCGTGCCAAGTACCACTCGCAATACTCCACTCTTCGGTCCGGATCATCTTCATTAATAGCATGGACTAATCTTGGAATGTAACTTTTCCATTGACAGCGCTTCAAAATGCGTTGGACAGACGATTCTGAAATTCCTACCTCACGACTCGCTTGCCGCACAGATTTTCTTGGACTTTGGTATACGTTTCCAGTACTCTTTCTTGCTTGTGGGGCTTGTCGATGTCCGTGGTCTTCCGGAACGCTTCTTGTGGACATTCTGAACAGTTCCATCGACTTCAAACTTATCTCTAATTCGAGTGATGGTAAGTCGCGTTGGTGGATCTGTTTGAAACTCCCTCCTAAACTGTCTTTGCACTTCAACTGCGTTTTCACACTTCCAGTAGCATTTTAGAATGAATTTCCTTTGTTGAAAGCTTAGTCTGACTGCCATTATTAATTCTAATGGGTTTAACTTGGAAAGAAAGAAACATCAATTGAGCTATCAGCTGTTAAAGTGTGTGTACATTTTTTTGGGACGCCCTGTATATATATATATATATATATATAATATATATATATATATATATATATATATATTATATATATACAGGGTGTACATAAAGTCAGGATCTGTTTTTGTGAAGCACTTGGCAATTATATGGAATTCAATCATAAAAGGATAAAGTGGTAACATTTATTAAATAACACTGGTCAACAAAGATTTTTCATCAGAGTAAAATTTGTGTTGGCTGGATAGCATGTTTCACGCTGATTCCAAAACTGCATTCAGATTTTTTCTAGCACGTATAGTTTTCAAGATGAAGGCATATATATAACTACACAGATTTAACCATTTTAAATAGGCAAAATACTAATATTTCAACATTTGATTGTGTTTATTTTATTGTGTTCTTTTAGTTTATTCATCTTATTTATTTCAATTATCTTAATTATACATCTTATGTATTTCAGGTGTGAGCTTTTACGTCTAGCAGCATTGTGATTCAGGCAACAACGCCGTGCTTTGTGTGTCAAAAGATCAGTCCAGTCCAAGAACTTGTGTCAAGTTGGTGTACATTTTTTTTAATTTATAGTTTGCTCAGGTCAGTCAACATGCCTCGACAATGTAAGAATGACCCCGACAAGTTCTGTTTCGTATGCGGCCAGTTCACAACTAAAACACAGCGACGAAGTATTACAACCGACATTAAGAAAATATACAAGCTATACTTTGGTTGCCATCTAGGTGACCAAGATAAACCATGGGCGCCACATCAAATCTGTTCTGGCTGTTCAAATGGATTACGTGATTGGCTTAACGAAAAGAAAGCTTCAATGCCATTTGCCATACCCATGATATGGAGGGAGCCGAGAGATCATCATGAAGACTTATTTTTGTAGTGTGAACTTAATGGGGTTTTCTGCCAAGAACAAACACCAGATTGTATATCCAAACTTGGATTCAGCACGTAGACCAGTAAAACATGAAGAAACATTGCCCATTCCAATTCCCCCAAGTGATAGGCTAGATTCTATCATAGATGACATGGAAAGTGATGAAGGTGCAACTGGCGTTTCCGGACCATCTACAGAACCAGAGTACACTTTTGAAGGTAGACATTTAGAGCCTAAAAAGTTAACCCAAGGACAGTTGAATGATCTTGTTAGAGACTTATCGCTGTCTAAAGAGAAATCAGAGCTTCTCGCCTCAAGACTAAAGGAGAACAATTTACTTGAGAACAATGTTCGTATTAGTTACTACCGAAAGCGGAATTTTGAATTAACAGCATTCTTTTCAGTAGACGGTCCTCTCTGTTATTGCCATGACATCAATGGACTATTTACAGCCATATCTCAGACGTATGTGGCATCTGAGTGGCGCCTCTTTATTGATTCGTCGCAGAGAAGCCTGAAAGCAGTTCTTTTGCATAATGGTAATATAATGCCATCCATCCCCATTGCCCATTCCGTCCATCTAAAAGAGACATATGACAATATGGATATACTACTTAAGGCAATCAAATACGACAGTCATCAATGGAATGTTTGTGGAGATCTAAAAGTTATAGGAATGCTTATGGGTATGCAGTCAGGATTCACAAATGGATATGTGAAAACTTTCTTGGAAGCAACAAGTCACCTGCGTATAAGGATGGAGTCAAGAACCTCCTTGATGCCTTCAAAGAAATGGAGTGTCGAATGTCGTTAAATATTCACTTCCTGCATTCCCACTTAGATTTCTTTCCTGAAAACCTTGGTGCAGTGAGTGACGAGCAAGGAGAGCGCTTCCATCAAGATATTCAGATGATGGAGAAGCGCTACCAAGGATATTGGAATGAAAGCATGATGGCGGACCATTGTTGGATGCTGTATCGTGACAATCCAGGCCAAATTTACAAAAGGAAATCACACTCTCAGCGCTTTTAATAAAATAATGTATATATTCTTTATTTATAAGTACATTGAATAAAGTATATGATGTATTTGTTGTTTAGCATTCCTAAGTGTGATCTATACATCCATAAATTTTCTTATAGCAATATCAAAAACTTAAAAATATCAAAACCAGTGTATCTATATAACTCTACGTGCTAGAAAAAATATAAAACCAGATTCGGAATCAGCGCGAAAAATGCATTAAGAAAAGTGTGATCATGTTTGTGATGAGAAAAAAAAGTTTCATTTTGTTGGCCAGTGTAATTAAGAGTAGGATTCGACGTGACGCCCATCAGTATCCCTGCACAGCTCAAATCGTTCCGCAGCATTTCTAAACACATTCTGGAACATTTGCGGGGTTATGTTATCTGCAGCAGTTCGTATACGTGTACGTAAGTTTTCAAGACTCGTAATCTTCGTCTGATAGACGTGCGATTTGATAAAGCCCCATGCAAAGAAATATAAAGGAGTTAAATCTGGTGATCTCGCTGGCCAAGGTCTGTTGCTTCCGCGTCCGATCCAGCGATTTCGAAAACGTCCATTTCGATAATCCTGAACAATTTTGGCATAGTGACAAGGAGCACCATCATGTTGATAGCCGACGGTACTAACAATCCTATCCCCGTCGTCTATCAACATGATGGTGCTCCTTGTCACTATGCCAAAATTGTTCAGGATTATCTAAATGGATGTTTTCCAAATCGCTGGATCGGACGCGGAAGCAACAGACCTTGGCCAGCGAGATCACCAGATTTAACCCCTTTAGATTTCTTTGCATGGGGCTTTATCAAATCGCACGTCTATCAGACGAAGATTACGAGTCTTGAAAACTTACGTACACGTATACGAACTGCTGCAGATAACATAACCCCGCAAATGCTCCAGAATGTGTTTAGAAATGCTGCGGAACGATTTGAGCTGTGCAGGGATACTGATGGGCGTCACGTCGAATCCTACTCTTAATTATTTAATAAATGTTACCACTTTCTCATTTTATGATTGAATTCCATATAATTTCCAAGTGCTTCACAAAAATAGATCCTGACTTTATGTACACCCTGTATATATATATTATATAATGTTTTATATGTATATATATATATTATATAATATATTTTATGTGTATATATATATTATATTATATAATATTATTATATATATATATTATATATATATATATATATATATATATATATATATATATATATATTATATAATATATTAGGTCATCCCATAAGTGATGCGGCATTTTTTTTTTTTTCATTTTTATCATTATTTTACGGATAGAAATCAAACAACTCTCTGAAGTATTTATATTTAAATATAAATAACTTCAATGAGTTGTTTGATTTGTATCCGTAAAATAATGATAAAAATGAAAAAAAAAAAAAAAAAATGACGCATTACTTATGGGATGACCTAATATTATATATATAAATAAAAAATATATCTATATATATAAAGAGGGAGTTTGTTTGTTTGTCTGTTTGTTTGTTTGTTCTCTATTGAAATGAATATGGCTGCACCAAATAGTGTTTAAGGTAGTTAATCAGATATAACTTTTCACGGGGAATCTAATGGTGTGCACAGTAGGTAGGTACAGTAGGTAGGTAGACTAGACAGTAGGTAGGTACAGTAGGTAGGTAGACTAGACAGTTTTATTTAGTAAATGGGTAGGTACAGTAGGTAGGTAGGTACAGTAGGTAGACGACAGTAGGTAGGTAAGTACAGTAGGTAGGAATCTAATGGTGTGCATAAAAGTTTCAAAATTTTCGAGAACTTTTTAAAATATAAGTTAGAATAAGTTTTTTCATTTTACACAAAAAAGCTTAAAATCATTATCTTCGAGAACTTTTTAAAATATAAGTTTAAGGAATAAGTTTTTGCATTTTGACATTTGAGTGTGACTTTTGCTATGGGTGACAATGGCCCAAAAAAGTTGGAACACCTCGCAATCTTTATGTTTTGCACCCAATGGAAAAACACGTAACATTGTTTACACTGAAGTGCTACAAAATGTCTGATGTTTTCAAGGAATAAAAACAATTACCAAAACTTTGTGTTTGTGTTCATTTAGTTTTGTTCATCTTTTTACCTTATTTTGACACATCCTTACATCCCGGGCAACCCCGGGTATCTCTGCTAGTAATATATTTAGTGTTCAACATCCACCCCGGCAACGCCGGGTCGCATATTTTATTATATATATATATTATAATATATTTTATTTATATATATATATATATATATATAATATATTTTATTTATATATATATATATATATATATATATATATATATATATATATATATAATATATTTTATTTGTATATATATATATTATATATAATATATTTTATTGTATATATATATATATATTATATAATATATCTTATTTGTATATATATATATATATTATTAATATATCTTATTTATATATATAATTATATTTATTTTTATATATATAATATTATATTATTTTTATATATATTATATATATTATATGTATTTTATTTATATATACGGTATATATATATAATATATATATATTATATAATATATTTTATTTATATATATATATATATATATAATTAATATATTTTATTTGTATATTATATATAATATATCTTATTTATATATATATATTATTATATATTTATTTATATATATATATTATTATATTTTATTTATATATATATTATTATATATTTCATTTATATACATATATATATTATTATATATTTTATTTATATATATATTATTATATATTTTATTTATATATATATTATTATATATTTTATTTATATATATATATTATTATATATTTTTATTTATATATATAATTATATTATATATTTTATTTATATATATATTATTATATATTTTATTTATATATATATATATATAACATATATATTTTATTTATATATATATATAATATATTTTTTATATATATAAAGGGTGATCCAGAGAAATGGGACCCAAAAGAAACCCCTGTAACTCTTAAAGTATAAGTCCTTAGTAGTATAGCCGAAAAAGGGGAGAGTGCAAGAATGTTGCAAGTTATTATGTAATATTGCAAAGGGGGGTGGGGGTGTTGCGAAAAAAAAGGAAAAAAGAAAAAAATTCCCCCAAAGGGGGGGTGCTGCAGGTGCAACAAGGAAAACTTGGAGGCGGAGTTCTCCCCCAAGCTATTCCCCCCAAAGGGCTAGAAAGGAGGAGAGGTGTTCACCTGGCAGGAGCCAAGTGCATATTAAGACTTCAGCCGAGTAGGCGTTGTTCTATAGGCTCCTAATCAGCCAGTTGGCTTAGAAGGCGTAAATGGCTTGAGTTGCCAGATAGCGCCATGTATTCATTTAATTCTAATCGAAGACTGAGTTGCCAGATACCACTTTTTAGTGATACCATTGTATACATTATTATAGGCTCCTAATCAGCCAGTTGGCTTAGAAGGCGTAAATGGCTTGAGTTGCCAGATACCACTTTTTAGCGATACCATTGTATACATTATTATATTTCTTAAAAGTTGGTTTAGAATACCGGTAGTAGGTTTAGAAGGCGTAACATGATATAATTAAGTAAAACAACATTGCATCATTCTGTTTATTATAAATATTTAGAAAATAATATACATTTCAATTGAGGAATATGCATATAATCATAACAGTACAGGGGAAATATCACGCAAAATATATAAATACATTTCAATAATAATAGAAAATATGCATATAATCATAACAGTACAGGGGAAATATCACGCAAATATATAAATACAATTCAATAATAATAGAAATATGCATATAATCATAACAGTACAGGGGAAATATCACGCAAAATATATAAATACATTTCACTTTTTTTTCAAAATACTAAACTCGGTCTTAATCGAGTTTACAATTACATCATTATTGCTCTGCATTACGCAGTATATGCGGCTTATAATATTTCACCGCTTAAAGTATAGGGAAACCTGTATTCGATATGAAGGGCTTTCATATCGTTCAGTACTATTTTTGTTCCCACTTTACAACCGGTTGGTAAGTCATCTTTAAATACGTCTAGAATACAATCAAAAGCACGCACAAAGAGTTCATCGTTAGCTACATTATTAAACACAAGTTTATAAGCACGCTTTTCCAATCGAGGGTTTATTTCTACCGACTCGAGCTTTTCAATCGTGAACTCACTCAACATAGCGGCAATTGAAATAATCTTCTAAATCGTTACGACAACTGCGCGTTATATAAAGAAATAGTTCTTCAGGGTGAACGGTGTAGGTGAGTTCAGCCTTGTACCGATCAATTGCTTTGTACCAAAGTTCATGGTATTTCAAAGTCTAAACTTTTTAAATAAACATCCAGCACTAGACCATTCTCACCAGCCCTACACTCGGTAAACCCATCGAGCAGAGCGGTGTAGGCGTATTCAAGTACTGTATCAAAATAAAGCATGTCCGTAACACGCGCGTCTAATATAGGTTTCAGCTTGCGGAATCCGACGATTTCAAACATTCTGTCGAGGATGAAACGGTTTCGCGTAGGAACAAGAGCGTTATTATCAGAAGCATTCTTCCACATCAGCCGTATATCAATGCACGGCCGATCGTTATTTAAACACAACGTACATACAACGGCGTATGAGGGTGCGTCACTAATCTGCTCTCTTCTTGTACCTACGTTAGCAGGTATTTTATAACGATCTTCACTCCACTTCTCAACTATCACGACGATTCTATTCATCTCCTCGACACTTAAATAAACCCGTTTGTTTGTTTGTCTACATTCCGTTTCCAGTACATAGCTAATGGTACCGGAATTACGCCTGAACACGCGCAACGATTTCGTCACGGACACATCGTACGAGGCGTTGAGAATGCTACTCAAAGGAAGTTCCATAGTATTCGAGGAGCGCACGTCCACTCGGTTCAAGCTCTGAGATAACTATGAGCCGTGTGAGGCACGCAGGTAGGCAGGAACGGTTGGACGGGCGGCTGACTCGATGATACGTGAATGGGCTTGTTCGTATGATCCGCGAGTCGTACCGAATTGTTGTACATATTTGTTTTTCCGGTACAAGAATTAATTTCATCACTACCAGCCTACGCACCAGACATTTTACCTCAGGATAAGAACTAGGAACATTTTATGCTTTACTAAACATCTTCACACTCCGGCGCACTATTTGAGAGGAACATATGCTCATATTTTTCCTTTCTGCCCATCAAACGATACTCGTCTCTAAAGTCTGTTAAAAATTCACGCAGGGCACTAGCCACAACCTCACTACGAACATCATCATGATATACATTAATATAGTGATAAAAATACTTAAGATTGTCCACGATCACGAGATTCACATTTTCAGTCGTAGGGTATGAGTAATCGACATGGTGTAGCATGACGTAATACCGCTTGTCACACCACCCATCCGCAAGACTCATTATCCATACCTGCTGCTTCTCCTGCACGCGTTGTTTCTTTTACTTCACGGTGTATGTGAGACTTTATAAAGTTTAGCTCTGCAGTATACTTCAGCACATCGTCTGTGCAACGAAAGCCTTCAACGGTCTCACCAGAACATCCGTAGAGTATTTGTACATCTTGGAACTTCGCACAATCCAATGTATAGGAGGGAGGAATAGGAAGTTTTTCGGTATCCACCACATCCTGACACTTTGCTGAATACCATTTCATAAACGTTGTACAAGCAATATTAAAGGTAACCATTTGAATACACGTCTGATCTGAATACAAGTCTGATCTCGGGCTTACTGCAGTCGACTGACCACGCAGGGACTCCCAGATAGTAGCATGACTCACGGTCTTAGAGTGGGCGGAGCTTAGAACTTTCACCTGCGCGCGCGCGCGCACACACACATAAAGGAGAAAGTGAAACGCTAATTGAAACATGATTTATTTAATAAACGAGATATTCAAGTTATATATATTTACAAATACGATTTAATAAACGAGATATTCAAGTTATATATATATTTACAAATACGTGTAATAAATCAATAGATACTTTACAAATACGATTTAATAAATGAGATATTCGTTATATATATATTTACAAATACGTGTAATAAATCAATAGATACGATTATATACAAGACAAATACGTGTGAGATAACAATAGAAGCATCATCCGTTTTGGTATCCAAAGGGTACGGTATCATAGGTACCAGGTAACTGGTAACGTTTCCTATAGGTGTTACGGCACACCTTCGTACCCCTATGTTCCTTCACGCCCCCCAGCTTCTGCGCCCGAAAATTGTGGGTGCCTACAATTAGTTGAGGTTGTTCGCCCTCATCATCGTCCAAACATACTACAGTAGATCCTTCAACGATTCAAAGTTAACAACCCGCCGATTCGCATGGTTGAGCGTAATACCCTTTGCCTTCACGATATATTTCATTTCCTCCCCCACCCTGACCCGTACCCCATAAGTCTTAGGTCCTGTTGAGAGAAAAGAGTCGGCGTAAGCGTTGTCCCCATACTCGTCCTTGATCTCATCAGTGAGCTCGCCGAGGAACTCCCCAATAGCGGGCATGTATTCACCCTCCCTCTCTGTGAATATCACGCTATCTGTATCGGCATACAATACTCCGCCCAAGAGAATGCAATAAACCCCAAAGTTTTATACGGGCGTAGGCTGTTGTGAAGCTGGCCACAGGTATGTTTGTAACCCTTGAGGTATCTGTGGCAAATTCAGTGTTGTATTTTATTATGTAAGTATTACCTACATTCACGATCTCCATGACCTCTCTATCGGGAGCATTGGCATAATCCCAGACATCGCTATAACTTTGTGCCAAATGAATGCTCCCTCTGCCGGTATTCTGCGCAAATTTTCCCCATAGACTGTTTAGACAACTGCACTAAAGCGCTTGCCAGGATTCTTTACAATTTGGACACGATCAAGTTGTATACCTTCGCGGTCGCGGTAACGTTGAATATAGGCAGACTTTTCATCTTCGGTATCAACTCCTCGCGGATACCCTGATGCCTCAACCTTATCCTTCAAAAAGGCGTTTATATATGGTGTGAAAAGGTTGGGTAGCTTCTGAAACCTCCACACCTCATGTATCTTCAGTATTCTATAACCATGGCGTACGGCTAGGGCCAGCTCAGGACTTGTATATACGCCTCTGATCTTACGCTGGTGGGGTATATGGTTACATCGCCGTTATCCTCTTCCGCGCACTTCACGCACAGGGGAAACATGAGTTGTCGTCGATAACGACAGGTAAATCGGCATCCATAAATTGCGTGGGGGGAGTACGTCTACGAAAGAGAGCCCAAAGTAACGATCATTCAAATTTTTGAAAATTCATTGATGGAGGGTAGGCTAGGTCCACCAGTTTCTCAGGAGCGCCCACGGGGTACGGATTGCTCTTCATCACGTATGGGTATAAAGAACAGAAATCGTAGTAATGGAGCTTCACGCCCTCCGTAGGTGGAAAGTATAGTCTGAAAGGATTTGTACGTCCTCCAAACAAGCTATCACCACATTTGAGAGGATCCAGCACCATTGAACGCTTGATCGTGTTTATTTCCTCACGGTACACCTCGTCTGTCTCCATCCGTGCATCATATTCATGCTCCCACAAGACTTTGTGAGTGAACTGTGATCCTATAAGTTGATCGCGGGTGCGGGTCGATGCAAGACAGTCGGCAGGAGACCTACCGTGGATATCTCCGGCGATTCCGCACTCAGGACGGGGGCATCCATGCCACCAGCAACCGTTAAAGGAGTACATCTTCACACCAGTGACACGGTTTTCACTTAACCCATCAACCCAAAAAACACGTCCATTAATCTTAATGGGTACTTCACCCGTGTTGCGGGCGTGCTTTATGTATACACCTGTCTGTTGCTGTAGGTGTATGAGCCAGTAAATAGCCTTGTGTCCGTAACTGCGGGGGTTGTTTCGGTGAATAATGGCTAAGTGTCTTTAGGCATGAAGTTATTCTTGAACACCGTAAAACATAATGATGCGATGGTGGTTGCGACTTGCAGTGGATCGCATTTGAAACGGGCTATGTACATCCTTCTAAAGGCCTGGAAACATACTCTAAGCACGCGCACATCATTCACGCAATAACGCTCACATTCATCAGCTATATTATAAGGGTTACTTTCATTAAAACTGTCGTAGTATCGATCAAAGTCTTCACGTTCATCCATACAGTCAAAATAATGTTTGGGGTGGTGGGCCTACGTAGTTTAAAGTCTCGCTGGTGAGGAAAGTGTAAGGGAAGTATCCTTTGGAAACTTCAGCTGCTACTCCCATCACCTTGGGTAGCTTTGCTAATTTACAAGGTGTGAATAATAAGTATTTTAAATTGTACATTGCCTCTTATCTGCATCTGTATTAATTTGTTGCCTCTTTTCAATGGATCACCTGTAAATATCTCAGAGGATTCGTGTTCAAGCAACTCCTTATAAAGGAACTGCGTGTCAAACTTTGCCCGTTATGGGCGAGAATATACAGTCATTTTTTTTAACTTGTCGGCTAACTTGACAATATAGGACACAAATAGTTTCACAGGACTATCGCGGACATTCGTTTTAAAAACGTTTGTCCGTTTACCGCATTTGGGGCACTCGTCACATTCGATACCCATACACTCATCACAGATGGTCTGGCTCACAAGTAAATGTGGAATTACCTCTTTGGTTTCAGCGTTCGTATATGTTTCTATATCGTAGTATACAGTTATACAAGGGTTATTTTTAGGCTTAGCATCTTTCATATAACACACATGCTTTACTCCATCCGCCTTATATTCCTCCTGGCATGTAGGACAGTGAATTACGTCACACTTGTGCTTAAATTTCCCCCAATTATCCATTGTGTGAAACATACCACATTCACAGATTCTCATTTTCCTGCACGTGCCAATTGATTTATGGAAATCAAAACAGCTATTATTGAAAAATGTGCGTCTACACACATCACAGTCTCTCTTCTCAGCTTCAACTACACGGCTTTCACATTTGGTGCTTTTACACTGCTCACATACCATGTGACATTCTTTACAATGTCTCACTATATCATCCGCAAACTCGAGGCACCCCTTACACAAATCATGATGTCTCCCATATTTTCGACTTTTGTCATAACTCGCGTAAAGCCACCTTATATTACGGATGGGAGATACGTTTCCCTGACAATCCTAAAATAAGTAGGGGTCTTGTACGATCTCTCACACAGCTTTTAAAAACATACACAGTCCTACGACGATCATCCAACCCAAATACAACTATGCGGACATTCATTTCCTGTTCTACCCTTCTCAGCTCTTCAGGACCCATATTACAGTCAAATTCAAGTTCACAGTCTACAGCTAGTTTACGGGCACGCTCCACGACCGTAGGCAGCCAAATTTTTTGAGTCCGTGTATTTTGTACAGTAAACATACGTGCTAAGAGTACTGCTATAAAGCCGCAACCACGATCGACGTTTATATGCTTTCGGTAAATAGTCGGAGAATTGAAGTTAAGAGTGTACGGTATGGCACTATGACCCGCAACACGGAATACACGGTCAATATTTACCGTGAAGTTGTCCATATTGAAGGCTATACTACTTTGGGCGGCTTGCATTATACGTCCTAATATATATTCTACATCTTCAGCCGCCAAACGTCTAAATGGCACTATCACCCAATAATCGTCTACATCACCGTCATCTGACCCGAATCCAAAGGACAGACTCGTCCTGACTTCACGCTCGTCGCGATTCTGAAGAGCAAACTCTACAATATGCTGTACAACCCGGCGTAGCCCGCGCTCAATTCCATTGCTATACATGGCTCTAGGGTCGACCCTGACTCTATACCGATTTCTAGTCAAGGCTGGGGTGGGGGCTGCGGATCGCACCAATTCGAGCGTTATAGCATCCTCAACAGAACGGGGGCGGCGATGAATTAGTGGATTATTAGCGGAAGGTGCTGCTGATGGGGGCCTGTTGCGTAGGAGGTTGAGGTTGGGGATCTATTATTGTAGACTTAACAGAACGGGGGGCGGCGGATGAATAAGGGGATATATTAGCGGGAGGTGCTGCTGGGGGGCTTGTTGCGTAAGAGGTTGAGGGTTGGGGATCTATTACCGCTGCAACAGGCGCGTATTTCGGTCGCTTTATACCTGACGTGGGGTTCTCATACCTCCGCTTTGGACGTGCTACCGGTATCGCTGGTGAGGGTTCGTTGGCAGGGAGGAGATCACAACTACACTGTCGTCGAGGTCATCCGTAATGTCAATGATGGGTGCTCTACCTCATCGTCATTCACGGTTCTGTGGAGAAGAAATCAAAATATAAGGAACAGCACTCAAAATTTGTAATATTTTGTAAATGACCCACTTAGGAGTGTGACTGTTAGAAATGGACTCTGTAGAAAAATTCAGATTCACGAGCCCATCCACATGTATTATATCTGGACCTACAGGATGTGGTAAAACTGTGTTTATGCTTAAAATCATTAAAGAAAAGGGAGAGATGTTCTCGAAATTTGTGCATAAAGTTATATGGTGCTATTCGACGTATCAATCAGTGTTCAACGAGTACCAAGATGATATTTTGTTCCACAAAGGCGTATATGACGTTAATTCGTTAAAGGGAAATGAACATACAATCATTGTAATTGACGATCTCATGTTGGAGATGGATAAAACGTTTGCCGAGACATTTACAGTATTCTCCCACCATCTTAACATAGCGTGTTCTTCATCAATCAGAATCTATTTTCAAAAATAGATACATGCGCGATGTATCGTTAAATACGCATATCTAGTTTTATTCGCGCAACGTAGAGATGTATCACAAAATTGGGTATTAGCCAATCAAATGTCCCGAATCAGCGTAAGAGTTTTTGGAAGTTTATAAAGAAGCTACAAGCACGCGTTACGGATATTTGCTTTGCGACCTTCATCCGAAACACGTTTAGAGTGCTTCTGCGAACGAATATATTTCCAAACGAGCCTGAAACGGTGTATATTCCAGAATGACAAAGAGACTAAAGAAATACCGTGAATTAATAAAAATCTATCATCGACTGCCCCGGGCAATGCAGCAGATGTTTATTAAAAATATCGACGCCGACTTTTTAAAATGCATCTGCTGCATTGCCCGGGGCAGTCGATGATAGATTTTTATTAATTCACGGTATTTCTTTAGTCTCTTTGTCATTCTGGAATATACACCGTTTCAGGCTCGTTTGGAAATATATTCGTTCGCAGAAGCACTCTAAACGTGTTTCGCGGATGAAGGTCGCAAAGCAAATATCCGTAACGCGTGCTTGTAGCTTCTTTATAAACTTCCAAAAACTCTTTACGCTGATTCGGGAACATTTGATTGGCTAATACCCCAATTTGTGATACATCTCTACGTTGCGCGAATAAGACTAGATATTGCGTATTTAACGACACATCGCGCATGTATCTATTTTTGAAAAATAGATTCTGATTGATGAAGAACACGCTTATGTTAAGATGGTGGGAGAATACTGTAAATGTCTCGGCAAACGTTTTATCCATCTCCACATGAGATCGTCAATTACAATGATTGTATGTTCATTTCCCTTTAACGAATTAACGTCATATACGCCTTTGTGGAACAAAATATCATCTTGGTACTCGTTGAACACTGATTGATACGTCGAATAGCACCATATAACTTTATGCACAAATTTCGAGAACATCTCTCCCTTTTCTTTAATGATTTTAAGCATAAACACAGTTTTACCACATCCTGTAGGTCCAGATATAATACATGTGGATGGGCTCGTGAATCTGAATTTTTCTACAGAGTCCATTTCTAACACGTCACACTCCTAAGTGGGTCATTTACAAAATATTACAAATTTTGAGTGCTGTTCCTTATATTTTGCTTTCTTCTCCCACAGAACCGTGAATGACGATGAGGTACACCCATCATTGACATTACGGATGACCTCGACGACAGTGTAGTTGTGATCTCCTCCCCTGCCAACGAACCCTCACCAGCGATACCGGTAGCACGTCCAAAGCGGAGGTGAGAACCCACGTCAGGTATAAAGCGACCGAAATACGCGCCTGTTGCAGCGGTAATAGATCCCCAACCCTCAACCTCTTACGCAACAACCCCCCCAGCAGCACCTCCCGCTAATATATCCCCTTATTCATCCGCCACAGTTGCCCCCGTTCTGTTAAGTCTACAATAATAGATCCCCAACCCTCAACCTCCTACGCAACAGGCCCCCCAGCAGCACCTTCCGCTAATATATCCCCTAATTCATCCGCCACAGCCCCCCGTTCTGTTGAGGATGTATAACGCTGGTTGGTGCGCTCCGCAGCCCCCACCCCAGCCTTGACTAGAAATCGGTATAGAGTCAGGGTCGACCCTAGAGCCATGTATAGCAATGGAATTGAGCGCGGGCTACGCCGGGTTGTACAGCGTATTGTAGAGTTTGCTCTTCAGAATCGCGACGAGCGTGAAGTCAGGACGAGTCTGTCCTTTGGATTCGGGTCAGATGACGGTGATGTAGACGATTATTGGGTGATAGTGCCATTTAGACGTTTGGCGGCTGAAGATGTAGAATATATATTAGGACGTATAATGCAAGCCGCCCAAAGTAGTATAGCCTTTAATATGGACAACTTCACGGTAAATATTGACGTGTATTCCGTGTTGCGGGTCATAGTGCCATACCGTATACTCTTAACTTCAATTCTCCGACTATTTACCGAAAGCATATAAACGTCGATCGTGGTTGCGGCTTTATAGCAGTACTCTTAGCACGTATGTTTACTGTACAAAATACACGGCTCAAAAAATTTGGTTGCCTACGTCGTGGAGCGTGCCCGTAACTAGCTGTAGACTGTGAACTTGAATTTGACTGTAATATGGGTCCTGAAGAGTGAGAAGGGTAGAACAGGAAATGAATGTTCCGTATAGTTGTATTTGGGTTGGATGATCGTCGTAGGACTGTGTATGTTTTTAAAAGCTGTGTGAGAGATCGTACAACCCCTACTTATTTTAGGATTGTCAGGGACAACGTATCTCCCCATCCGTAATATAAGGTGGCTTTACGCGAGTTATGACAAAAGTCGAAAATATGGGAGACATCATGATTTGTGTAAGGGGTGCCTCGAGTTTGCGGATGATATAGTGAGACATTGTAAAGAATGTCACATGGTATGTGAGCAGTGTAAAAGCACCAAATGTGAAAGCCGTGTAGTTGAAGCTGAGAAGAGAGACTGTGATGTGTGTAGACGCACATTTTTCAATAATAGCTGTTTTGATTTCCATAAATCAATTGGCACGTGCAGGAAAATGAGAATCTGTGAATGTGGTATGTTTCACACAATGGATAATTGGGGAAAATTTAAGCACAAGTGTGACGTAATTCACTGTCCTACATGCCAGGAGGAATATAAGGCGGATGGAGTAAAGCATGTATGTTATATGAAAGATGCTAAGCCTAAAAATAACCCTTGTATAACTGTATACTACGATATAGAAACATATACGAACGCTGAAACCAAAGAGGTAATTCCACATTTACTTGTGAGCCAGACCATCTGTGATGAGTGTATGGGTATCGAATGTGACGAGTGCCCCAAATGCGGTAAACGGACAAACGTTTTTAAAACGAATGTCCGCGATAGTCCTGTGAAACTATTTGTGTCCTATATTGTCAAGTTAGCCGACAAGTTCAAAAAAATGACTGTGTATATTCTCGCCCATAACGGGGCAAAGTTTGACACGCAGTTCCTTTATAAGGAGTTGCTTGAACACGAATCCTCTGAGATATTTACAGGTGATCCATTGAAAAGAGGCAACAAATTAATACAGATGCAGATAAGAGGCAATGTACAATTTAAAGACTTTATTATTCACACCTTTTAAATTAGCAAAGCTACCCAAGGTGATGGGAGTAGCAGCTGAAGTTTCCAAAGGATACTTCCCTTACACTTTCCTCACCAGCGAGACTTTAAACTACGTAGGCCCACCACCCCCCAAACATTATTTTGACTGTATGGATGAACGTGAAGACTTTGATCGATACTACACAGTTTTAATGAAAGTAACCCTTATAATATAGCTGATGAATGTGAGCGTTATTGCGTGAATGATGTGCGCGTGCTTAGAGTATGTTTCCAGGCCTTTAGAAGGATGTACATAGCCCGTTTCAAATGCGATCCACTGCAAGTCGCAACCACCATCGCATCATTATGTTTTACGGTGTTCAAGAATAACTTCATGCCTAAAGACACCTTAGCCATTATTCACCGAAACAACCCCGCAGTTACGGACACAAGGCTATTTACTGGCTCATACACCTACAGCAACAGACAGGTGTATATAAAGCACGCCCGCAACACGGGTGAAGTACCCATTAAGATTAATGGACGTGTTTTTTGGGTTGATGGGTTAAGTGAAAACCGTGTCACTGGTGAAGACTGTGTACTCCTTTAACGGTTGCTGGTGGCATGGATGCCCCCGTCCTGAGTGCGGAATCGCCGGAGATATCCACGGTAGTCTCCTGCCGACTGTCTTGCATCGACCCGCACCCGCGATCAACTTATAGGATCACAGTTCACTCACAAAGTCTTGTGGGAGCATGAATATGATGCACGGATGGAGACAGACGAGGTGTACCGTGAGGAAATAAAACGATCAAGCGTTCAATGGTGCTGGATCCTCTCAAATGTGGTGATAGCTTGTTTGGAGGACGTACAAATCCATTCAGACTATACTTTCCACCTACGGAGGGCGTGAAGCTCCATTACTACGATTTCTGTTCTTTATACCCATACGTGATGAAGAGCAATCCGTACCCCGTGGGCGCTCCTGAGAAACTGGTGGGACCTAGCCTACCCTCCATCAATGAATTTTCAAAAATTTGAATGATCGTTACTTTGGGCTCTCTTTCGTAGACGTACTCCCCCCACGCAATTTATGGATGCCATCTTACCTGTCGTTATCGACGACAAGCTCATGTTTCCCCTGTGCGTGAAGTGCGCGGAAGAGGATAACGGCGATTGTAACCATATACCCCACCAGCGTAAGATCAGAGGCGTATATACAAGTCCTGAGCTGGCCCTAGCCGTACGCCATGGTTATAGAATACTGAAGATACATGAGGTGTGGAGGTTTCAGAAGCTACCCAACCTTTTCACACCAAATAAAAAAAAAAAAATATATAAACGCCTTTTTGAAGGATAAGGTTGAGGCATCAGGGTATCCGCGAGGAGTTGATACCGAAGATGAAAAGTCTGCCTATATTCAACGTTACCGCGACCGCGAAGGTATACAACTTGATCGTGTCCAAATTGTAAAGAATCCTGGCAAGCGCTTTAG
The DNA here is from genome assembly GCA_023014485.1 of Bathynomus jamesi. Classification (NCBI taxonomy): domain Eukaryota; kingdom Metazoa; phylum Arthropoda; class Malacostraca; order Isopoda; family Cirolanidae; genus Bathynomus; species Bathynomus jamesi. Next base: position 219,284 of record JAJOZX010005270.1, read on the forward strand.
TGCAAAGTTGTGTCTAAACAGTCTATGGGGAAAATTTGCGCAGAATACCGGCAGAGGGAGCATTCATTTGGCACAAAGTTATAGCGATGTCTGGGATTATGCCAATGCTCCCGATAAAGAGGTCATGGAGATCGTGAATGTAGGTAATACTTACATAATAAAGTACAACACACTGAATTTGCCACAGATACCTCAAGGGTTACAAACATACCTGTGGCCAGCTTCACAACAGCCTACGCCCGTATAAAACTTTGGGGTCTATTGCATTCTCTTGGGCGGAGAGTATTGTATGCCGATACAGATAGCGTGATATTCACAGAGAGGGAGGGTGAATACATGCCCGCTATTGGGGAGTTCCTCGGCGAGCTCACTGATGAGATCAAGGACGAGTATGGGGACAACGCTTACGCCGACTCTTTTGTCTCAACAGGACCTAAGACTTATGGGGTACGGGTCAGGGTGGGGGAGGAAATGAAATATATCGTGAAGGCAAAGGGTATTACGCTCAACCATGCGAATCGGCGGGTTGTTAACTTTGAATCGTTGAAGGATCTAGTATGTTTGGACGATGATGAGGGCGAACAACCTCCCCAACTAATTGTAGGCACCCACAATTTTCGGGCGCAGAAGCTGGGGGGCGTGAAGGAACTTAGGGGTACGAAGGTGTGCCGTAACACCTATAGGAAACGTTACCAGTTACCTGGTACCTATGATACCGTACCCTTTGGATACCAAAACGATGATGCTTCTATTGTTAACTCACACGTATTTGTCTTGTATATAATCGTATCTATTGATTTATTACACGTATTTGTAAATATATATATAACTTGAATATCTCGTTTATTAAATCGTATTTGTAAAGTATCTATTGATTTATTACACGTATTTGTAAATATATATATAACTTGAATATCTCGTTTATTAAATCGTATTTGTAAATATATATAACTTGAATATCTCGTTTATTAAATAAATCATGTTTCAATTAGCGTTTCACTTTCTCCTTTGTGTGTGTGTGTGTGTGTGTGTGTGTGCGCAGGTGAAAGTTCTAAGCTCCGCCCACTGTAACCGTGAGTCATGCTACTATCTGGGAGTCCCTGCGTGGTCAGTCGACTGCAGTAAGCCCGAGAGATCAGACGTGTATTCAGATCATACGTGTATTCAAATGGCTACCTTTAATATTGCTTGTACAACGTTTATGAAATGGTATTCAGCAAAGTGTCAGGATGTGGTGGATACCGAAAAACTTCCTATTCCTCCCTCCTATACCTCTTTTAAAAACACATTGGATTGTGCGAAGTTCCAAGATGTACAAATACTCTACGGATGTTCTGGTGAGACCGTTGAAGGCTTTCGTTGCACAGACGATGTGCTGAAGTATACTGCAGAGCTAAACTTTATAAAGTCTCACATACACCGTGAAGTAAAAGAAACAACGCGTGCAGAAGAGAAGCAGCAGGTATGGATAATGAGTCTTGCGGATGGGTGGTGTGACAAGCGGTATTACGTCATGCTACACCATGTCGATTACTCATACCCTACGACTGAAAATGTGAATCTCGTGATCATGGACAATCTTAAGTATTTTTATCACTATATTAACGTATATCATGATGAGGTTCGTAGTGAGGTTGTGGCTAGTGCCCTGCGTGAGTTTTTAACAGACTTTAGAGACGAGTATCGTTTGATGGGCAGAAGGAAAAATATGAGCATATGTTCCTCTCAAATAGTGCGCCGGAGTGTGAAGATGTTTAGTAAAACATAAAATGTTCCTAGTTCTTATCCTGAGGTAAAATGTCTGGTGCGTAGGCTGGTAGTGATGAAATTAATTCTTGTACCGAAATATGTACAACAATTCGGTACGACTCGCGGATCATACGAACAAGCCCATTCACGTATCATCGAGTCAGCCGCCCGTCGAACCGTTCCTGCCTACCTGCGTGCCTCACACGGCTCATAGTTATCTCAGAGCTTGAACCGAGTGGACGTGCGCTCCTCGAATACGATGGAACTTCCTTTGAGCAGCATTCTCAACGCCTCGTACGATGTGTCCGTGACGAAATCGTTGCGCGTGTTCAGGCGTAATTCCGGTACCATTAGCTATGTACTGGAAACGGAATGTAGACAAACAAACAAACGGGTTTATTTAAGTGTCGAGGAGATGAATAGAATCTTCGTGATAGTTGAGAAGTGGAGTGAAGATCGTTATAAAATACCTGCTAACGTAGGTACAAGAAGAGAGCAGATTAGTGACGCACCCTCATACGCCGTTGTATGTACGTTGTGTATAAATAACGATCGGCCGTGCATTGATATACGGCTGATGTGGAAGAATGCTTCTGATAATAACGCTCTTGTTCCTACGCGAAACCGTTTCATCCTCGACAGAATGTTTGAAATCGTCGGATTCCGCAAGCTGAAACCTATATTAGACGCGCGTGTTACGGACATGCTTTATTTTGATACAGTACTTGAATACGCCTACACCGCTCTGCTCGATGGGTTTACCGAGTGTAGGGCTGGTGAGAATGGTCTAGTGCTGGATGTTTATTTAAAAAGTTTAGACTCTTTGAAATACCATGAACTTTGGTACAAAGCAATTGATCGGTACAAGGCTGAGCTCACCTACACCGTTCACCCTGAAGAACTATTTCTTTATATAACGCGCAGTTGTCGTAACGATTTAGAAGATTATTTCAATTGCCGCTATGTTGAGTGAGTTCACGATTGAAAAGCTCGAGTCGGTAGAAATAAACCCTCGATTGGAAAAGCGTGCTTATAAACTTGTGTTTAATAATGTAGCTAACGATGAACTCTTTGTGCGTGCTTTTGATTGTATTCTAGACGTATTTAAAGATGACTTACCAACCGGTTGTAAAGTGGGAACAAAAATAGTACTGAACGATATGAAAGCCCTTCATATCGAATACAGGTTTCCCTATACTTTAAGCGGTGAAATATTATTAAGCCGCATATACTGCGTAATGCAGAGCAATAATGATGTAATTGTAAACTCGATTAAGACCGAGTTTAGTATTTTGAAAAAAAAGTGAAATGTATTTATATATTTTGCTTGATATTTCTCCTGTACTGATGATATATGCATATTTCTATTATTATTGAATTGTATTTATATATTTTGCGTGATATTTCCCTGTACTGTTATGATTATATGCATATTTTCTATTATTATTGAAATGTATTTATATATATTTTGCGTGATATTTCCCCTGTACTGTTATGATTATATGCATATTTCTATTATTATTGAAATGTATATTTATTTCTATTTGAAATGTATATTTATTTTATATATATCCATAATTGTGTGTATATATTTCCTGTACTGTTATGATTATATGCATATTCCTCAATTGAAATGTATATTTATTTTCTATATATTTATAATAAACAGAATGATGCAATGTTGTTTTACTTAATTATATCATGTTACGCCTTCTAAACCTACTACCGGTATTCTAAACCAACTTTTAAGAAATATAATAATGTATACAATGGTATCGCTAAAAAGTGGTATCTGGCAACTCAAGCCATTTACGCCTTCTAAGCCAACTGGCTGATTAGGAGTCTATAATAATGTATACAATGGTATCGCTAGAAAGTGGTATCTGGCAACTCAGTCTTCGATTAGAATTAAATGAATACATGGCGCTATCTGGCAACTCAAGCCATTTACGCCTTCTAAGCCAACTGGCTGATTAGGAGTCTATAATAATGTATACAATGGTATCGCTAAAAAGTGGTATCTGGCAACTCAGTCTTCGATTAGAATTAAATGAATACATGGCGCTATCTGGCAACTCAAGCCATTTACGCCTTCTAAGCCAGCTGGCTGATTAGGAGCCTATAAAACAACGCCTACTCGGCTGAAGTCTTAATATGCACTTGGCTCCTGCCAGGTGAACACCTCTCCTCCTTTCTCTCCTCCTTTCTCTCCCTTTCTTGGGGGAGAACGCCGCCTCCAAGTTTTCCTTGTTGCACCTGCAGCACCCCCCCTTTGGTGGAATTTTTTTCTTTATTATTTTTGCAACACCCCCACTCCTTGCAACAACCCCCACCCCTCTTTGCAACATTACGTAATCACTTGCACCATTTTTGCACTCTCCCCTTTTGCGGCTATACTACTGTCCTTTTATAAAATCATAAGCATCATTCGAAAGAGGATAGTTACAATTTTGTACAGGATTGTATAGGTTTTTACAAGACAAGATAAGATACAAAACAAAATAAAAGTGTTAGTTAAAACTAACCCTTCAAGATGACTGCATGGACTGTGGAACAGCTGCGTTTCATAGCTGAGCAATATTATGAGCATGGAAGAAGTGTAGTTTCAGCTCAAAAATCTTTCAAGACAAATTTTCAGATGTCAAAATCACTTTCTAAGAAAGTAATCCGTCGGTGTGTCAGAAATTTTTCCCTAACTGGCAGCATTGGAAAAAGAAAACCAACTGGAAGAGTGCGCACAGCAAGGATAGACGAGATCATTAACAGAACTCATGAAATTGTACAGGATAATTCTAACATAAGCATCAGACGTGCTTCTCAGCTGTTAGGAGTTGGATATGGAACAACACACCGTATATTCAAGCAAAATTAATGCTCTTTCCATATAAAATTCAAACAGTGCAACAACTAAACGATGGAGATTTCGCACGAAGACGACAATTCTGTCAATGGATCCAACAGAAGGTAAATGACACCACCAATTTTCTAGCAACTTTGATTATGTCAGACGAAGCCCATTTTCACTTGAATGGAACTGTAAACAAACAAAATTGTCGTTTCTGGGCAACAGAAAATCCATTGAATATTACCGAAGTCCCGTTGCATAGTCAGCGTGTAACTGTTTGGTGTGGTCTTACTGCATCTCAGATCATAGGGCCGTACTTTTTCGAGGATTCCACCGGAAACACGGTCATTGTAAATGGTGATCGCTACGAAAAAATGTTGACCGATTTCCTTATTCCTAAATTAAGAGATCTTTGTCTAGAAAACCACTGGTTCCAACAAGACGGAGCTACCTGCCATACCACGAGGAACTGCATGGCAGTTTTGCGTCAAACGTTTCCAGGCGAGTTAATCTCAAGATTTGGAGACGTTGAATGGCCCCCAAGGTCTCCGGATTTTTCTCCCTTAGATTACACTGGTCAACAAAGATTTTTCATCAGAGTAAAATTTGTGTTGGCTGGATAGCATTTGTCACGCTGATTCCAAAACTGCATTCAGATTTTTTCTAGCACGTACAGTTTTCAAGATGAAGGCATATATATAACTACACAGATTTAACCATTTTAAATAGGCAAAATACTAATATTTCAACATTTGATTGTGTTTATTTTATTGTGTTTTTTTAGTTTATTCATCTTATTTATTTCAATTATCTTAATTATACATCTTACATATTTCAGGTGTGAGCTTTTACGTCTAGCAGCATTGTGATTCAGGCAACAACGCCGTGCTTTGTGTGTCAAAAGATCAGTCCAGTCCAAGAACTTGTTGTGTCAAGTTGGTGTACATTTTTTTTGAATTTATAGTTTGCTCAGGTCAGTCAACATGCCTCGACAATGTAAGAATGACCCCGACAAGTTCTGTTTCGTATGCGGCCAGTTCACAACTAAAACACAGCAACGAAGTATTACAACCGACATTAAGAAAATATACAAGCTATACTTTGGTTGCCATCTAGGTGACCAAGATAAACCATGGGCGCCACATCAAATCTGTTCTGGCTGTTCAAATGGATTACGTGATTGGCTTAACGAAAAGAAAGCTTCAATGCCATTTGCCATACCCATGATATGGAGGGAGCCGAGAGATCATCATGAAGACTGTTATTTTTGTAGTGTGAACTTAATAGGGTTTTCTGCCAAGAACAAACACCAGATTGTATATCCAAACTTGGATTCAGCACGTAGACCAGTAAAACATGATGAAACATTGCCCATTCCAATTACCCCAAGTGATAGGCTAGATTTTATCATAGATGACATGGAAAGTGATGAAGGTGCAACTGGCGTTTCCGGACCATCTACAGAACCAGAGTACACTTTTGAAGGTAGACATTTAGAGCCTAAAAAGTTAACCCAAGGACAGTTGAATGATCTTGTTAGAGACTTATCGCTGTCTAAAGAGAAACCAGAGCTTCTCGCCTCAAGACTAAAGGAGAACAATTTACTTGAGAACAATGTTCGTATTAGTTACTACCGAAAGCGGAATTTTGAATTAACAGCATTCTTTTCAGTAGACGGTCCTCTCTGTTATTGCCATGACATCAATGGACTATTTACAGCCATATCTCAGACGTATGTGGCATCTGAGTGGCGCCTCTTTATTGATTCGTCGCAGAGAAGCCTGAAAGCAGTTCTTTTGCATAATGGTAATATAATGCCATCCATCCCCATTGCCCATTTCGTCCATCTAAAAGAGACATATGACAATATGGATATACTACTTAAGGCAATCAAATACGACAGTCATCAATGGAATGTTTGTGGAGATCTAAAAGTTATAGGAATGCTTATGGGTATGCAGTCAGGATTCACAAATGGATATGTGAAAACTTTCTTGGAAGCAACAAGTCACCTGCGTATAAGGATGGAGTCAAGAACCTCCTTGATGTCTTCAAAGAAATGAAGTGTCGAATGTCGTTAAATATTCACTTCCTGCATTCCCACTTAGATTTCTTTCCTGAAAACCTTGGTGCAGTGAGTGACGAGCAAGGAGAGCGCTTCCATCAAGATAGTCAGATGATGGAGAAGCGCTACCAAGGATATTGGAATGAAAGCATGATGGTGGACCATTGTTGGATGCTGTATCGTGACAATCCAGGCCAAATTTACAAAAGGAAATCACACTCACAGCGCTTTTAATAAAATAATGTATATAGTCTTTATTTATAAGTACATTGAATAAGGTATATGATGTATTTGTTGTTTAGCATTCCTAAGTGTGAATACATCCATAAATTTTCTTACAGCAATATCAAAAACTTAAAAATATCAAAACCAGTGTATCTATATAACTCTACGTGCTAGAAAAAAAATAAAACCAGATTCGGAATCAGCGCGAAAAATGCATTAAGAAAAGTGTGATCATGTTTGTGATGAGAAAAAGGTTTCATTTTGTTGGCCAGTGTTATTATCTCTGGGGATATTTAAAGAGTAGGGTCTACAGAAATAACCCAACAACCTTGCAAGAATTGAAGGCCGCCATCACAAATGAGATACAGGCCATACCACCGCACACTCTTGCAAAAGTGATGCAGAACTTACAAGCGAGAACACTGGAATGCTTGGCAACTAATGGAGCACATTTGAAAGGAGTGATTTTAAAAAAATAAATATTTCATAATAAACTTGTAACTCTACTCTTTCGAATGATATATAGTTTTTATGAAAGGAATTAAATATTAAGAATATTTGGCTTTTTTTTATGGGTCCCATTTATCTGGATCACCCAGTATATATATATATATATATATATATATATATATATTATATATATATATATATATATATATATATATAATATATATACACACCTTTGGTTAGCTTCCGCCCGAATTGTTCATTCTGACGAAGGTCAATCTTTTCACTCCACCTTAGACCTACAGTTTAACGTGGAATCCGAACCACGCCCCATCAGCAGCCCAGCGTGTTAACCAGTGATGCAGGTCTCGAGATCGGTCTCGGTCTCGAGACCGATCTCGAGACCTAATTTGCAGATCTCGATCTCGGTCTCTGCTATTTAGATCTCGGTCTCGATCTCGGTCTCGGTTTTTCTCCCCGAGACCTTTCGAGACCTCTCGAGACCGTAATGAAAAATATACAGTGCCCGCGAAAAGTATCCGATCACTCAAGAAAATACAATATTTTCCCTTGATATTCAGAGACACGTAATTCACTTTCTATTTGTTCTAGCGACATCTGGTAACTTTGAGGTTGCTCGCTGATATGAGAGCTATCCAATGCATTCTCAAATTAGTGTTCTGGTAGCCTTCGTTGCGGGTGGTTGTGTCTCAAATTTGTCAGATTTCACTGTTTGTGTAAATTTCTTGATTTTTTTTTTTTTTTACAGAAAGTGGTGTAAATAAAATTTATATATAATGTGTGCTAAAAAACAACTTAAGAGTGATTGTCGAGGTGCTATTGTTGCTTTGCATGCATGTGGGAAATCACAGAGACAGATAGCTAAGGAATTAAACATATCCCAAAGTACCGTTAATTTATGGGTTTCACGGGCTAAGAACAATGGTGGCCTAACCACGCCAGTCCCTAAAAAACGATCTGGCAGACCGAGAAAAACAAATTCGCGAACAGACAAACTTATGAAACGTTTAGTATTGAAAAACCCAACAATAACTGCGAAAGAAATAAAATTTAATATGAATAATTTGTTATCTGGTGTTTCTGAACGAACTATCCAGGAGCGGCTCCAAAAAGAACTCGGATTACCATCTCGCCATGCTGCTAAGAAACCGTTCATTAATGAAAAAATGCGTAAAAAACGTGTCGCATTTTGTAAAAAATATATTCATTGGACTGTTGATGACTGGAAGAAGGTTTTATTTAGCGATGAGTCGACATTTTTGACATTCAGAAGTTGTCCAAAAAAGGTTCGCCGGCCTATTGGCTCAAATAGGATGGACCCTAAATACACCCTAAAGACAATGAAACACCCTCCAAGTGTGATGGTTTGGGGTTGTTTCGGTTACTATGGGCGTGGAAACTTATATTTTCTTCCGAAGAACACAACTATGAATGGTGCACGGTATTTAGCAATGCTACAGGATAAACTTCCAATGGCAATGGCAATCCAAAGGACAAAAACATACATGCATGATGGTGCACCATGTCACAGGGCCAAAATAGTGACAAAATGGATTACTGACAATAAATTTGATATTTTGGATTGGCCTGGTAATAGTCCAGATCTCAATCCGATAGAAAATCTGTGGCTAATAATAAAAAATAAGGTTGAATGCCACGACACTGGCTCAGTCGAAAAATTACAAGAGGCCATCAAAAAGGTATGGTGCAAGGAAATATCAGTGGAAGTTTGTCAAACTTGATTAAATCCATGCCAAAACGTCTAGAACAAGTCATCCAAACCAAAGGACAGATGACAAAATACTAATATAAGGTTAGTATACATTTAAACATTGTTTTTTATGTAAAAAATACAAATTTCAAGGGTGATCGGATACTTTTCGCGGGCACTGTATGTTATTGGCATACTCATGATGGTGGCTTGGTTGAACAGACACAATTCAGAATGTTTATGAAAGTTTGTAAAAGTAAGGGACTCTAGATATTCACTAATCAGTCACCCTGTTTTGAGTTGTCACGTTTGTCTTGCGGGGGGGGGGGGGGGGGGGGTCTGGACTTTATTAGGTTAGCTTATATATATATATATATATATGAAAATTATTTCACGAAAGTAAACACGTGAAAAATATTTATGATGAATAAAACCACGAAGGAAGGAAACAGAATGGTGCTCAAGCGCTTTCGTCTAATGACATCCTCAGGAACACTGTTCCTGAGGATGTCATTAGATGAAAGCGCTTGAGCACCATTCTGTGTTTCCTTTCCTTCGTGGTTTTATTCATCATATATATATATATATATACAAACTCAGAATGGTTCCCTGAGAACATTATATGTTAAACACAGACCGTGCATGGAACAAGGAACTCTTCTGGGAAAATTAAATCCACTATAGTCCGAATAAGTAATGGTAAATGACAAATACCATAGTTTTTTTCCTTTTTCATGATTTTAGCCCGACGTGGGCAACGGGTCTCTCGCAAAGAGATCCCATAAATATAGCTTCCCTCACCAGCTATCTGCAAAGCAGACAGGATCCAGCTTTGGGACGTGGATCTAGGGTTTAAAGCAAACCTAATCCCTACACTCAGAACCTCTATATAAGTAAAAGACTCGTTGCATTCACGTCGTGTTGAATAAATCAAAGAAAAAGGGGGTAACTATTGTATTTTTAGCCAAAAAAACCAAAACTTAAACCTCAACCGGGACATTGAGCGTCCACTTTTCAAGGCACGAAACACGTCCGTTTAGTATACACAAACTCAGAATGGTTCCCTGAGAACATTATATGTTAAACACAGACCGTGCATGGAACAAGGAACTCTTCTGGATAGTGGATTTAATTTTCCCAGAAGAGTTCCTTGTTCCATGCACGGTCTGTGTTTAACATATAATGTTCTCAGGGAACCATTCTGAGTTTGTGTATACTAAACGGACGTGTTTCGTGCCTTGAAAAGTGGACGCTCAATGTCCCGGTTGAGGTTTAAGTTTGGTTTTTTTGGCTAAAAATACAATAGTTACCCCCTTTTTCTTTGATTTATTCAACACGACGTGAATGCAACGAGTCTTTTACTTATATAGAGGTTCTGAGTGTAGGGATCTAGGTTTGCTTTAAACCCTAGATCCACGTCCCAAAGCTGGATCCTGTCTGCTTTGCAGATAGCTGGTGAGGGAAGCTATATTTATGGGATCTCTTTGCGAGAGACCCGTTGCCCACGTCGGGCTAAAATCAGGAAAAAAACTATGGTATTTGTCATTTACCATTACTTATTCGGACTATAGTGGATTTAATTTTCCCAGAAGAGTTCCTTGTTCCATGCACGGTCTGTGTTTAACATATATATATATATATAATATATATATATATATAATATTATTTATACCTTATGCTAATTGCCATGCCTCTGTTTATAGTACCGACATGTCAATTTTATTTTCATAGAAATGGTGTTGGAAAAATGCTATACAGGAAACTCAAGCACGGAGAGTGAGCAGATACAGAGAGACAGCGCTCATTCTCACAGCAGCGATGACGAAATAAAACAGAGTCAAACCAAAGTTCCGAGACTAATGGCAAAATATCAAAGCTATCGGTCCAAGCAGAAGAACGTTGAAACTGGGAAGATTTTGAACCGCAGGGAACAGTTGCGGCGGTACCTCTTAGAGATGGATGAATCTCATATTTTAGACAACTGCTCTCCACTCCAATAAAGTTTTGGCACCAGAAAAGAGATAAATTACCATCACTGGCCAATATTGCCACGACTATTTTAACAGTGCCTGCCTCTAGTGCTCCAATTGAGCGTGTATTTAGCTCAGCAGATCTTCTGAGCATGTTGATGTTCCTTAAGTGTAATGAGCACCTATCATACTTTAAATAAATGCACAAGTCAAACTGGGTAGTGGGTACGGTCATTACACCTTCTGTAACAGATATAAAAAGTAAATAAATAAAAAGTACGTGTATGTATATATATATATATTCATTTGTTAATTTATAGGCTACACTTTTTGCATTCAACACACTACATCTGAGAAAGTAATTATTAGTTTATTAATATACTTAACATAGTCTAATTTCCATAGTAGTGTAAAACAAATTGAAAGGGCATGATCTTGATCTCGGTCTCGAATTTTAAGGGTCTCGATCTCGGAAGGTAGATCTCGATCTCGAACCTTTGATCTCGGTCTCGATCTTGGTCTCACAGGATCAGGTCTCGGTCTCAGTTTCGGACTTGGTGGTCTCGACTACATCACTGGTGTTAACCACTAGGCCACCTAGTTACCCATTTATCTACCAACCACTTTCTTTTTATTGTATGGAAGGATGAACAGCTGGGCTTTGCTGCGCGTCGGCTGCCGTCGGGTCTCGAACCCGGGGCCGATGGATTCTTAGTCAGCGACGCTAACCACTACACCGCCGAGGTGGGTACTGGAAAGGTTTGGTTTTGTGAGAGAGATGGATGTTCAAAAAGGCACTTCATCATAATCTCTAATTTACTTTTTATTTACTGTTTACATTAATGGGATATGTGATCAGTCTTTCCTTGTGAACAGACGTGTTTTATCGGGTGTCCAGTGTTATCAATTGAATAAGTGGTTTTCGTCGAGGTGTCTTTAAAAAAAAAAGTGTTTGGTGCATTCTTAACTAAATTACTTCGTGTTACTAATTATTCATTCACGAATATATTTCATTTATTGACTTTATTCAGTACTGTGGGAAAAAAGGAAAAAAGTCGGTCGAATCGCGGACAAATAAGTATTGTTAATACTCTTTCTTTTACAGATCTTTCGTCGGTAGCTTAATTATATATTCATTTAGTATAAATTTGTGTTACAAGAACCTGTTTCTGCGTTTCAAGAACATTTTTGCGGGTTTGGGCAGGTGACGGCACAATAAGGACGCGGTAGACCTACGTTGTAATTTATTAATTTCGAAACGTTCGGGTTTTTTTTTTAACTAATTAAAAGCATGGCACCACCGTCAAATACTTGCAGTCGCTGTGAAGGGAAATTTGTCGCTTACGCGTTTACAATGACTAATAATAATGAACAGTTAGTTTGCAGGTGGTGCTCAAGCATGGAAGTGCTGAGGAACGAGTTAGAACGTGAGAGGGAGGCCAGAGTAAGGCTTGAAGAAAGCGTGATGCTCCTGACGGCAAAATTAGAATCCCTTGAGACTTCAGTTACGACCCCTCCTGCCTCAGTTTCTACTAATATAAATAGTACTAATAGCCCTCTCTCTCTCCCTAGTTCCCAACCCTTCGTTCGAGTGCGTAATGGAGCACCATTGAGAAAACCTAAGACTTGTCTACCAATAATAACAAACTAAGTTTTCTGTTTTAGGTTTCGAAGATGCTGATGAACCGGAAATACGACTCGTTGGCGATTCCATTGCTCGAGGGCAGCTGGAGGAATTCTGTGGGAGGAACCCTCGTCGTAGGCCCTGTTACTGCTACCCTGGTGCAAAGGTGGAGGATATAACTAATAGTGTTGACCATTTTACGGACTGTACCGCCGAGGACACAACGTATGTTATGTCGGTACTAATAACGTTTTAAATTCTAGATCGGAAGAACTGTGCTGGCTAGGTACAGGGACTTACTAGAGCGACTAAAGGAGAAAACTAATAAGATTGTTTTAACAGGTATACTTCCTCGAATTATCCAACGTAACGATTTCTACAGCAAGGCGACCTATATTAACAATAACCTAAAGTCTCTTCGCCAACAGGAAGGAGTGCATTTTGCGAATTTTTGGAACAGTTTCTACGGCAGGAGGGACTTGTTCCTCGGAGATGAACTTCATCTTAATGACGTTGGAGCTACCCGTTTAGGAAGACTATTTCATAATGCTGTCTCTTCTTTTCAGGCTGCCGTAACTCGAACGGTCCCAGCTCGTAAATTCCACAAATTTCCCCTGCGCTCGCGAAGGTATCGCAATTACAAACAATTTGAAGGTTCTATTCTTAAATGCTCGTAGCTTACGAAATAAATGAATTTTTTTCTTTAATTGCTTGTAAAGACTGATTTAATTGCGATAAATGAATCGTGGCTTAGCACTGAAACACGTGACTTTGTAGGGGAGTATCAAATTAGAGGTTATAAACTTTTTGTTAAAAACAGAATAGGTAGGCGAGGAGGCGGTGTTATTGTATATCAAAGATAATATTGCGAACGTTATAGAAGTAAAGCACACAATTCCAGAACCGATAGATTCGACTATAGCAGAACTTAAATTGAACGATTTCAAACTTCTTGTTGCGGTTATATATAGGCCCCCTAATCAAACAGCTGATACGGACGAAGCGTTATATCGTGAACTAAAGAGAATAATAGGTAGTGAGCAGGCTTTAGTTATGGGTGACTTTAATTGCGCCAACGTGAATTACGATACAATGCAGGGAGACGCGGAAGGTAATCGTTTAGTTAATTTTCTCGAGGATAGCTTTCTTATTCAAAAGGTTGGGGAACCTACGAGGTTGGACAGTATTTTAGATTTAGTAATAACTACGGATGATAGGCTAATTACTGATCTTCAAGTAATAGAACCGTTAAGCAATAGCGATCACAATATGGTAGAGTTTGTCCTCTCAGTAAGTCACTCGAAACCAGCTAACTCGACTAAAATTCCTAACTTCCAGCACGCAGACTTTTGTAAATTTCGAAATAAATTGTCACACGTCAATTGGGAAAACGTAATGGGGAACTCCAACGCAAAACTAATGTGGGAATCGTTCGAAACAGTATTTAGGACTATAAATGAGGAATGTGTACCGTACAAAATTAAGCGTGCGAAAGTAAAACAAGCCCTTGTGGTTTACTTCTAGAGTAGGAGACATTATAAAGAGTAGAGATAGGGCTTATAGGCTACATAAGTGCGATAAAGACAATTTGTGGTTACGAAACAACTACATATCTCTAAGGCGTGAAGCGAAAAGTGTAATAAAAAAGTCTAAGCGCGAATTTGAAATCTCCATAGCTCGTGACGGTAAAGAAAACCCCAAGCGATTCTTTCAATACGTCAACAATAGAAATCCAGTAAAAAGTGTCGGGGCCGTTGAAAAATGTTAACGGAGATCTAGTTTCTGAAGACAAGGAAATGGCTACCTTGCTAAACGAATTTTTTACGTCAGTTTTTACTATAGAAGATGTAACGAATATCCCTACGGTCATAGACATAATACCTTTTGATAATGGTAATATTTTGGATAATATTGTGGTTAGTGAAGCGGAGGTAATGCGCTATATTGATAAAATGAAAACGCGTAAATCACCGGGGCCGGATTCCATATATCCCATACAACTAAAAGAATTAAAATATAGCATTGTTGTGCCGCTAAAAAAGATTTTTAATGCGTCTATTTCTGAGGGGTGCGTACCAGATAATTTCAAGTTAGCAAACGTAACACCTATCTTTAAGAAAGGCGATAAAGGTGCGGCGGGAAATTATAGGCCAATCAGTTTAACGTCTGTTGTAGGTAAGCTACTGGAATCAATAATTAGGGATCGTATAGTCGAACACTTAGAATTGCATAACTAGTTAGAAATACGCAGCACGGTTTTAGGCGAAACAAATCTTGCTTAACTAATCTTTTAGAATTTTTCCAAAGCGTGGTTGACGTTTACGATAGACATCGGGCGGTTGATGTAGTGTATTTAGATTTTCAAAAAGCGTTTGACACCGTGCCGCACAAAAGACTCATTGAAAAAACTAAGGCTCATGGAATCAGCGGGGTAGTAATAAATTGGCTAGAAGAGTGGTTGCGAGGTAGGAAACAGAGGGTGGTCGTTGATGGAGCGGAGTCGTGTTGGGCTAATGTAGCGAGTGGCGTTCCTCAGGGTTCTGTATTGGGCCCCTTGCTTTTTCTTATATTAACGATTTAGATGTCGGCCTAGTCAGTACAGTTTCAAAGTTTGCGGATGACACGAAGCTGGGTGGTAGGGCGATTAATGACGAAGATAGAGGTAAAATCCAGGAAGATCTGAATAAAATCGTTGATTGGTCAGTCACATGGCAAATGAGATTTAACGTTGATAAGTGCAAAATTTTGCATATAGGTTCGCGTAACGGTAATTTTGCGTATAGTATGTCAGGGAAAGATTTAACAAGCGTAGAGCAGGAAAAAGATTTAGGAGTTATAGTCACTGGTGATTTAAAAGTAGCGAAACAAAGTACAGCAGCGGTCAATAAGGCGAACAAAGTGTTAGGTTTTATAGCTCGAAATTTTGAGTACAAATCGCGCGATATTATAGTTCCTCTTTATAAATCATTAGTTAGACCCCATTTGGAGTACGCGATCCAATTTTGGAATCCGCATATGCGCAAAGATATAGACAAAATCGAAAGAGTTCAAAGACGAGCAACTAAGATGATTCCGTCGCTTAGGTCAAAGTCGTACGAGGATAGGCTTAAAGAGTTAAAATTGACAACACTCGAGACTAGGAGGCTAAGGGGTGATCTAATCCAGGTTTTCAAAATTATGAATGGGTTCGATAACGTAGATAGAGATAGCTTTTTCTAAATATCTCAATATAATAGGACTAGAAATAACGGGTGTAAGTTGACAAGTAGAAGGTTCGAGACAGCAGTTGCCAAAAACTTTTTTACGCATGGAATAGTAAATAGCTGGAAGGACCAGGAGAGGAATATTGGACATCATCATTGGATGCTTCGGCCATGGACTCCGAAGAAGAAGAAGACCCACTTTTCACCGTTCCTTTTGCTTGCAGTGAGTCCATCTCTTCGCGGCTTTTCTTCTTCCTCTTCTCTTCAGCTGCTCGGCGTTTCTCCCGCTCCGCTGCCCTGCGAGCAAACTCCAGGTTCTCTCCTCCGATGTACATCTTCCGCACGTTTCTCTGGTCATTCAGAAAGTCTCGAACTTCGGGGACTTTGATGAGTTTCATGGCGTTGGCATGAGCTGTTTCGAACAGTGTATTCAGGTTGGCTTGGAATCCTTTTTCCCGCTCCAGTTGCTTCTCTGCCCCACGGTTTCGGTTTCTGGCAACCTTCTCGTAGTCCGTGGAGAGGGCCTTGATCCTCTCGACGCACTTGGGCTTCTGGGAGGTCGGAATAGATGCCCGAGCCCACACCGCCATAACCTCATCAGCTACCACATTGGCAGCTTCCGCCGTGGACGTTTTTTTCTTCCGAGTGAAGAACAACAGACGTCGAAGAACATCTCCCACTGTCGGGAGTTGACACAGCGTTTCCAGGGATTCATTTCGAAACACCCCCACCAACCACACAGTCTCCTGCTTTCTTGTATCCATAACCTGAAAAGAAATATGCTACAATTAGTATAAGGTAGAGAGTAGCCGTTCAGCAATAGTAACACATGGTTTGAGGGGACCCTTAAAATTAAAGAACACGAATGAAATTCATCTTGCTGGCATGTTTTCAAGAGTGGAAGAAATTAGGGGGGTGTGCATGACAAACTTCAGGAACAAAAAAAATTGGGACATATATATATTATATATACATATATAGGGTGTCTCAAAAAAAACTATATACGCTTTATAGCATCATATATTTTATAATTTAAAAAAAACAAACAATATATTGTTATAGCAATTGCCAATGAAAGGTAAATTAGTAATCTAAGTGATCAAAATGTTATAGCGAGTTGTTTGCATATAAAATTTAATTAACTACGCCAAGTGCTCAAAATGTTCTCCGGCGGCATGAATGCACTTTTGAATGCGTCGACTAACTGATTCGCAGACATGGACTAATGTGGATGCTGTGATGGTCCCGCACTTTTCCCTAATTCCATCCTTAAGGTGTTCGAGTGTTGCAGGTCTTGTACCATAAACTGCACCCTTCAGGTAGCCCCACAAGTAAAAATCAAGTGGAGTCAAGTCCGGTGAACGTGGAGGATACTCAACGCTTCCTCTTCGTCCTATCCAACGGTTAGGCAGCGTTTCATCGAGGTACCTTCTGACATCACAATGATAATGAGGGGGGCTCCATCTTGTTGAAAGTAAAAGTCGTCGTTTCCAAACAACTTCCGAACTGCAGGTATAATTTCTGTCCGCAGAATGTCGAGATATGCGGCACCGGTAACTGTCCCATTAAAGAAAAATGGTCCAACCAAACCCCTGGATGATAAACCACACCATGCTGTTAATCCTGGTAAATTAACATGTTTATCCACATAAACGTGTGGATTATCAAGTGACCAGTACCTGCAGTTGTGTCGATTTACTGTGCCATTCAGGTTGAAGGTAGCTTCATCAGACCACACTATTTTGTTGTATTGAAAGTGCATTCATTACGCCGGAGAACATTTTGAGCACTTGGCGTAGTTAATTAAATTTTATATGCAAACAACTCGCTATAACATTTTGATCACTTAGATTACTAATTTACCTTTCATTGGCAATTGCTATAACAATATATTGTGTGGGTTTTTTTAAAATTATAAAATATATGATGCTATAAAGAGTATATAGTCTTTTTTGGGACACCCTGTATATATATATATATATTATATATATATATATATATATATGTTAACGCGCGTTTGCCATGACTGGGAGGAACGCATCCGTATGTGCGTTCAGTGTTCTATGTGGGCACCATTACACTGAATGCACATACGGATGCGTTCCTTCCAGTCATGATGAACGCGCGTTAACACGTCTGGTTTTATGCGTGCACACGCATCACGAATGCGTTCCTTTAGGTGGTCCGTGTTTTGTATTTCACCTGTTACTCCATGGTCTTGAAGTGCTCCCACAAGTATAAATCAAGGGGGAGAGGTCTGCGGACCTCGGAGGCCACTCCACGGGACCACGGCGGCCAATCCAGTGACCCGGAAACTGCTGATACAGCCACTGGCGCACGCAGATACCGTAATGAGATGGCGCCCCGTCTTGCTGAAAGTACGCTGGGAATCCCCTGTCCGCGTTCAGCAGGGACGGCATGACTGTTTTGCAGCATGTTTAGATACATTTCGGCATTCAGATTGGTGTCAATAAAAAAAGGGCCAACAATTGTGTTGGCCCATATCCCGCACCACACCATCTCTTTTCCAGCGCCTTACATCTTTGAAGAACTCATCCAGTGCGGGTTGTCATCACTCCAATAACTTACGTTTTGACGACTAACCTCTCCATGAACATAAAAGTTGGCTTCATCTGAAAACAGGATGCCAGCCGAGAACTCCGTGTCTTCGTCCACTTTTGTTCTTGCCCATTCACAGAATTCCAGCCGCCTGTCCGGGTCGTCTTCGCTAAGGTACTGCAACATTTGCATTTTGTATGGATGTCATCTGTGCTCTTTCATAATGCGGACGATACTCCTTTGGCTGACACCGCATTCTGCAGACATCCGTCGAGTGCTTTTTTGGGGACTTTGCGAACGCTGCCAGCACCATGGTCGCTGTGCCTTCATCGGTGGCTGTTCGTGGACAGCCACTTCTTGGTCGGAATGGGACGTTTTGGCGCCGCCGTTTGGGCACGGAGTCGGTTTGGCGCCGCCGTTAATTAGTATTAAGTAGTAAGTAGTAATACTTGGTTATTAACCTGAAGTGCTGTCTGTCTTTTCAGATAAGTTGTGTTGTTGCCCTTAATAGCATAAATGTCTGAAAATATATCAAGTAAGAAAGGGAAACAGAAGTTTTCACATAATGGATATTTGTATGTGTTTGATAAATGTAGCAAGCGCGACCCTTCGTTACTTTTTTGGCGGTGCGAGCAAAAGAGTCACTGTATTATAAGGTGTATACAGGGTGTCCCAGAATTAACTATCTATTTCAATGAAATCGGACAAATTTTTTAAAAACACACTTTTATTTATGTTTATCATGTTTAATGTGTTAAAAATGTATAAATTTCTAAATTTTTTTCATAATTTTATTTTCATAATTTTTTCATTATCTGGTCCAATGAAAGACCGTCTGAAGTCATAGAATGGCAAAGAGACTCTCCAAAAGTTAACGTGTGGCTTGGAATGACCAAATCCAAAATTTATGGCCTATTCTTCTTTGCGGAAGCAACTGTAACAGGTACCGTCTACCTTGATATGCTTCAGCAGTTTCTCGAACCACAGCTTCTTGATGATGGCATTCTTGATAATGTTGTGTTTCAGCAAGATGGAGCACCATGTCATTATGCTCTAATTGTTCGAGAATACCTCAAGAGACGCCTTCCGAATCGGTGGATTGGACGTGGAGGACCTCGACCTTGGCCTCCGCGTTCTCCGGATTTGACACCCCTGGATTTCTTTGCATGGGTTTTCATAAAAACAAAGGTTTATCGCCAAAAGATCAATGCTTCTTGTTGAAACACAACATTATCAAGAATGCCATCATCAAGAAACTGTGGTTCGAGAAACTGCTGAAGCATATCAAGGTAGACGATACCTGTTACAGTTGCTTCCGCAAAGAAGAATGGGCCATAAATTTTGGATTTGGTCATTCCAAGCCACACGTTAACTTTTGGAGTCTCTTTGCCATTCTATGACTTCAGACGGTCTTTCATTGGACCAGATAATGAAAAAATTATGAAAATAAAATTATGAAAAAAATTTAGAAATTTATACATTTTTAACACATATTACATGATAAACATAAATAAAAGTGTTTTTAAAAAATTTGTCCGATTTCATTGAAATAGTTAATTCTGGGACACCCTGTATATAATATGGGTACTTTTCCGTTATCTGCCCCATTGACGATTGGTTAGGTTAAGTCGTGATATTTTTGTTAAAACTAACGAAAATATTACGACTTAACCTAACCAATCGTCAAGGGCGTACAGTTGACCTAACAGGGCAGTGACGATTGGTTAGGTTAAGTTGATATTTTTGTTAGTTTTAACGAAAATATCATGACTGAACCTAACCAATCGTCAATGGGGCAGATAACGGAAAAGTACCCATATTATATACAGGGTGTCCCAGAATTAACTATCTATTTCAATGAAATCGGACAAATTTAAAAAAAAAACACTTTTATTTATGTTTATCATGTTTAATGTGTGTTAAAAATGTATAAATTTCTAAATTTTTTTCATAATTTTATTTTCATAATTTTTTCATTATCTGGTCCAATGAAAGACCGTCTGAAGTCATAGAATGGCAAAGAGACTCTCCAAAAGTGAACGTGTGGCTTGGAATGACCAAATCCAAAATTTATGGCCCATTCTTCTTTGCGGAGGCAACTGTAACAGGTACCGTCTACCTTGATATGCTTCAGCAGTTTCTCGAACCACAGCTTCTTGATGATGGCATTCTTGATAATGTTGTGTTTCAACAAGATGGAGCACCATAGATTTTGGATTTGGTCATTCCAAGCCATACGTTAACTTTTGGAGTCTCTCTGCCATTCTATGACTTCAGACGGTCTTTCATTGGACCAGATAATGAAAAAATTATGAAAATAAAATTATGAAAAAAAAATTAGAAATTTATACATTTTTAACACATTAAACATGATAAACATAAATAAAAGTGTGTTTTTAAAAAATTTGTCCGATTTCATTGAAATAGTTAATTCTGGGACACCCTGTATATAATATGGGTACTTTTCCGTTATCTGCCCCATTGACGATTGGTTAGGTTAAGTCGTGATATTTTTGTTAAAACTAACGAAAATATTACGACTTAACCTAACCAATCGTCAAGGGCGTACAGTTGACCTAACAGGGCAGTGACGATTGGTTAGGTTAAGTTGATATTTTTGTTAGTTTTAACGAAAATATCATGACTGAACCTAACCAATCGTCAATGGGGCAGAAACGGAAAAGTACCCATATTATATACAGGGTGTCCCAGAATTAACTATCTATTTCAATGAAATCGGACAAATTTAAAAAAAAAACACTTTTATTTATGTTTATCATGTTTAATGTGTGTTAAAAATGTATAAATTTCTAAATTTTTTTCATAATTTTATTTTCATAATTTTTCATTATCGGTCCAATGAAAGACCGTCTGAAGTCATAGAATGGCAAAGAGACTCCAAAAGTGAACGTGTGGCTTGGAATGACCAAATCCAAAATTTATGGCCCATTCTTCTTTGCGGAGGCAACTGTAACAGGTACCGTCTACCTTGATATGCTTCAGCAGTTTCTCGAACCACAGCTTCTTGATGATGGCATTCTTGATAATGTTGTGTTTCAACAAGATGGAGCACCATAGATTTTGGATTTGGTCATTCCAAGCCATACGTTAACTTTTGGAGTCTCTCTGCCATTCTATGACTTCAGACGGTCTTTCATTGGACCAGATAATGAAAAAATTATGAAAATAAAATTATGAAAAAAAAATTAGAAATTTATACATTTTTAACACATTAAACATGATAAACATAAATAAAAGTGTGTTTTTAAAAAATTTGTCCGATTTCATTGAAATAGATAGTTAATTCTGGGACACCCTGTAATTTATACACCTTATAATACACTGACTCTTTTGCTCGCACCGCCAAAAAAGTAACGAAGGGTCGCGCTTGCTACATTTATCAAACATACAAATATCCATTATGTGAAAACTTCTGTTTCCCTTTCTTACTTGATATATTTTCAGATATTTATGCTATTAAGGGCAACAACACAACTTATCTGAAAAGACAGACAGCACTTCAGGTTAATAACCAAGTATTACTACTTACTACTTAATACTAATTAACGGCGGCGCCAAACCGGCTCCGTCCCCAAACGGCGGCGCCAAACCGGCTCCGCGCCCAAACGGTGGCGCCAAAACGTCCTAGATGGCTTCTTGGTTGGTCTGCAACACTTCGTTTTCTTGAACTTCTCAATGAGTTTGGCAACGGTGTCGTTTGTGATGTGCGTCCCGGGGGCGTGTCTCCTGTTAAAATCCTCGGCAACCTTGCGACAACTTCCTGATCCTGCCAGAAAAATGATCTCTATACGCTCTTCTTGAGACAAAGGCATCGCAGCATATCACCTGCAAAAAAATTTAAAAAATAATTTATTTATGACCAGTTTGCCCATGTATGGAGACTTTTGACTCACCCTGTGTATATATATATTATATATATTATATATATATATAAATATATATATATATATATATTATATATATATATATATATGTATATATATACACTATATGATCAAAAGTATTCGGACACCCCGGAAAATCCGCATTTCTGCAAATATCACCTTCGCCGAAAGGTATGCTGGGGAAAAGCGTGGCGAAACTATAATGCTGAGGTGTTCTGTTAAGTTATCAGTAACTGTTGTGAAGCCATGCCGCGCGGACGTGAACTCTCCGAGTTCCAACGTGGACTCGTCATCGGATGTTATTTAAGTAACGTTTCTATACGAAACATTGCAGCCAAACAGGATATACCAAAGTCGACTGTAGCGGATGTTATCATGAGATGGAAGCACGACGGTGCAACTAACGCGAAAAAACGTTCCGGACGACCAGGCAAACTGACGGAACGTAATAGAAGAAGTCTGGTACGACATGTCAAGAAGTCCCGCACGTCCTCTGCCGCTTCCATCGCTGAGGAGGTAGGAAGAGCATCCGGTACCTCCGTTAGTACTGTAACTATCCGCAGAGAGATGCACAGACTCGGTTATTATGGTAGAGCAGCTGTACACAAGCCACTGATTACAAAAGTTAATGCCACGCGTCGTTTGGCCTGGTGTCTCCCGTCGTTCCTGGACCGTGGAGGACTGGAAAACTGTTCTTTGGAGCGACGAGTCGCGGTATTCACTCTTCCAGTCTGATGGGCGTGTTTGGGTGTGGCGACAGCCCGGAGAACGGCTTCTTTCTGACTGTGTACGTCCAACGGTGAAGTTCGGTAGAGGGTCCATCATGGTATGGGGTTGTTTTTCCTGGCTAGGGCTCGGCCCGTTGGTTGTTATACCCACTACCATGAACGCTGACGTTTATCTCGACGTTCTGGACAATTCGGCCCTCCCTACACTGTGGCAATACTACGGAGATGGCCATTGTTTGTTTCAACAGGATCGAGCTCCCTGCCATACTGCAAGGCGTGTGCAGGACTGGTTTCGTGAAAATAAGGTGGATTTGTTAGACTGGCCTGCTCAGAGCCCCGATCTCAACCCAATCGAGCACATGTGGGACGAACTGGAGCGACGGATACGAAACCGCACACCACGCCTGGCTTCACTTGCATCTCTTGCATCAGCTCTGCAAGAGGAATGGCGAGCCATTCCTGCACAGACTTACCGAAAACTGGTGGAAAGTATGCCTCGACGTGTTGACGCTGTAATAAAAGCAAAGGGTGGACTACTGGTTACTAAATGCCATAATAAAACCATTTTTCCCAAAACCATGCGGTGTCCGAATACTTTTGATCATATAGTGTATATATATATATATATATATATATACAGGGTGTTTGAAAACTTTCTGTACAAATTGTAATGGGGGATAGGCAACACCAAGACAAACCCTTTTCGTCTATAAGTGTATGTCCGCTGACGTCACCATTCGGCGCGAGAGGGCGCCGCTGCAATTGCCTAAAAGGTGAAGTGGGCTAGACTCGCGCTTGCCGCGGGCATTCTTAAATCGGACGTGTTGAAACCACATTCGTCTACGAATAGCCACGGGAACATCTTCCAGCAGTTCCGGCAACATTTCTTCCAGAAATGTCCGATAAACCCGCCCGTCGAGTCGGGCAGGCAGCAGGTACGGCCCAATCAACTTGCCATGGACGATACCCGCCCAAACATTGACGGCGAACCGTTCTTGATGAGCGTGCACCCGTGTAGCATGTGGATTTGCGTGCGCCCACACGTGAGAATTTTGCATGTTAAACACACCCTCACGTGTGAAACAGGCCTCATCTGAGAACAGCACATAAGTCGGAAAATTAGGCTGCACCGCTGTCTGCTGCAGAAACCAGCGTGCGAATTCCACACGAAGAGGGTAATCCCGAGGTTGTAATGCCTGGATTCTCTGACGATGAAACGGATGTAACTGCTGCTCGTGCAACACTCCAGACCAGGTCGTGGTTCACACCGAGGATACGTGCAACACCGCGTGCTTGCGCTTGGATTGTCCTCAAATCGCCGTAGGATTTCTTCTTCCATGTCAGGAGTGCGCACGTTTCTCTCCTGACCAGTGTCATGCATGTTTGCATGGAATGTTCCAGTTTCTCGCAGTCGCCGATGCAAATGCGCAAACGTTTGGTGGTTTGGCACACGTCTGTTTGGGAAGCGCTGTCGGTACAACCTCACAGCAGCTCTTCCGTTTCCATTGGCAGCCCCATACACCATATGCATGTCAGCCATCTCAGCAGTCGTGAAGCGCTCCATGTTACGCGTACTACGTCCGATTTAAGAATGCCCGCGGCAAGCGCGAGTCTAGCCCACTTCACCTTTTAGCCAATTGCAGAGGCGCCCTCTCGCGCCGAATGGTGACGTCAGCGGACATACACTTATAGACGAAAAGGGTTTGTCTTGGTGTTGCCTATCCCCCATTACAATTTGTACAGAAAGTTTTCAAACACCCTGTATATATATATATATATAT
This sequence comes from Bathynomus jamesi, assembly GCA_023014485.1. Lineage (NCBI taxonomy): Eukaryota > Metazoa > Arthropoda > Malacostraca > Isopoda > Cirolanidae > Bathynomus > Bathynomus jamesi. The sequence goes on from JAJOZX010005270.1 coordinate 244,117, forward strand.
ATATATATATATATATATATATATATATATATATACACATATATACAGGGTGTCCGAGAATTATCTGTACAATTTTTGGCTGTTATTAAAAGTCAACCATGAAGTGTAGAAATTCCAGTGTTGTCCCATTTTACGGAGAATCTCATTAAGTTTTTTCTGATACCAAGTTTTGACAAGTTTTTTAGAAATTCCAGTGTGTCCGAACATTATCTGTACAATTTCATCTTTTAATAAAACTCTTGATAACACGTAAAATTCTTAAACAAGATTATTTAGAATCTGTATTTTCAAAAGTTTCTTTTATTAAAGTAACGTTGTTACAAACATTCGATATGTGCACCATTAGTGATTCGCAAAACATCCAATCGATACTCCAAATGTTGCCATGTACGCTGCAACATATCCACATCAATTCGCTCAATAGCAGCTGTGATTCTTGCTTTTAAATCATCAATGTCTGTCACCCGCGTACATTTCTAAAAAACTTGTCAAAACGTGGTATCAGAAAAAACTTAATGAGATTCTCTGTAAAATGGGACAACACTGGAATTTCTACACTTCATGGTTGACTTTTACTAACAGCCAAAAATTGTACAGATAATTCTCGGACACCCTGTATATTATATATATATATATATATTGTATATATATATACAGGGGTTAGACAAAATAATATGAACACCTTGATAAATGGCGGTTTTTATTCTTAATATGGAGTTGGTCCTCCTTTAGCGGCAATAACAGCTGCAATGCGTCGGGGAATTGGTTCATACAGCTTTTGGACAGTGGCTAGAGGAATCCTGAGCCATTCTTCGAGCAAACCCTGCTCCAGTTCCTCCAAAGACGCCGGCGGTGGGAATCGGCTTCTGACCTGCTGCTCCAACTGACACCACAGATGCTCGATAATGTTAAGATCCGGGATTGTGGAGGCCAATCCAAGCGTTCTACTTCACTAACATGCTCTTCAAACCAGTTTTTAACGACCCCAGCGGTGTGGATTGGTGCATTATCATCCTGGAAGACGGCGCCGCCATTGGGAAACAGCGTTTGGACCATGGGATGGACCTGGTCAGCCAATATTGACAGATAGACCTGGGCGTTAACCCTACCATGCAGTACTACAGCTGGGCCAAGAGTATTCCACGATATTGCTGCCCAAACCATCACAGATCCGCCTCCATGCTTAACGGTTGGGGTCAGGCAGTCGGGGTCATAAGCATCTTTAGGCTGTCTCCAGACGTAAACTCGACCGGAACATGGAAATAGCGTAAAGGAGGATTCGTCAGAGTAGACTACATTCTTCCACCGGTCCATTGACCAATTCTTATGGTCATTACACCATTTTCTGCGCCGCTCAATGTTGATGTGCGAAAGGAAGGGTTTGGCAATTGCAGCCCTCCCATGGTATCCAGCTCCGTGGAGCTCGCAACGTACAGTTCTGGTCGATACCGGGCTTGCAAGATGCTGGTTAAGCTCTGCAGTCATTTCTGGAGCTGTGGTCTTATGGTTCTTTATCACAATGCGCTTTAGCACCCGGCGGTCTCGATCACACAGCTTCTTCTTGCGTCCACTATTGCATTTGTCGGTGCTTGTCTTTCCATGGTTTTGGTATGCAGACATGACCATAGAGACAGTTCCTCTGGATACATTGAACATCTGAGCGGTTTTCGTCACCGATGCACCAGCCATCCGCGCTCCGACAATTTGCCCTCTTTGGAAGTCTGACAGGTCTTTCATAACTGCTAATTCATAATTCACTCATATCTGTAAAAACAACGTGAGGGTTATAACATGACGTATACACTCTGTTACGCATTTAAATAGGTTTGCCAGTCATTTGACCGTTTACTTTGTGTCTGAGCAGTCCGTAAAGATAACCGGTGAAATCGGCGGGTGTTCATATTATTTTGTCTAACCCCTGTATATTGTATGTATATACAGGGTGGGCGGAAAGTAGCTCCCTATTTTGGATTGGTAAAAAAATACGTATATTATCTATTTATTTCAGAAGAAATAATGTGAAAAGGTAGGCATACATGGTAGGTTTTCTATAAAATTCAATGTGGGCTCCAACTCTTTCCACCAGCTTCTGGAGCCGCCCAGGAATGGCGTCCACTGATTTTAGCAGGAACTCCGGCGGGATGGAGGACATGACTTCCCGAATTCGGTCCTCCAGTTCTTCCAATGTCCTCGGTTTGGTGCGGTAGACTTCTTCCTTTACCCACCCCCAAAGAAAGAAGTCGCACGGTGTCAAGTCGGGGCTCCTGGCTGGCCATTGATGTGGACCACGACGACCCATCCAACGCCCAGGGAAGTGGGCATCCAGCCACTCACGGACAACAAGAGCGAAGTGCGGAGGGGCGCCATCTTGCATAAATATCAGCTCGTCGATGTTCTCCCATGTGCTGACAACCGGCCAGACCTCGTTTCGCAACATAGCAAGGTACCGCTCAGCATTCATGGTGTTGCGCAGAAGGAACGGGCCAACAACCTGATCTGAGGTCATACCACACCACACCGTTACACTGAACCGATTCTGCCGTTTTTCAGCGGTAACCGTGCGACTTCTTTCTTTAGGGGTGGGTAAAGGAAGAAGTCTACCGCACCAAACCGAGGACATTGGAAGAACTGGAGGACCGAATTCGGGAAGTCATGTCCTCCATCCCGCCGGAGTTCCTGCTAAAGTCAGTGGACGCCATTCCTGGGCGGCTCCAGAAGCTGGTGGAAAGAGTTGGAGCCCACATTGAATTTTAGAGAAAACCTACCATGTATGCCTACCTTTTCATATTATTTCTTCTGAAATAAATGGATAATATACGTATTTTTTTACCAATCCAAAATAGGGAGCTACTTTCCGCCCACCCTGTATATATATATATATATATATATATTGTATATATATATATATATATATATTGTATATATATATATATATATAATAATATATAGTATATATATATATAATATATATATATATATATACACAGGGTGGGCGGAAAGTAGCTCCCTATTTTGGATTGGTAAAAAAATACGTATATTATCCATTTATTTCAGAAGAAATAATATGAAAAGGTAGGCATACATGGTAGGTTTTCTCTAAAATTCAATGTGGGCTCCAACTCTTTCCACCAGCTTCTGGAGCCGCCCAGGAATGGCGTCCACTGACTTTAGCAGGAACTCCGGCGGGATGGAGGACATGACTTCCCGAATTCGGTCCTCCAGTTCTTCCAATGTCCTCGGTTTGGTGCGGTAGACTTCTTCCTTTACCCACCCCCAAAGAAAGAAGTCGCACGGTTACCGCTGAAAAACGGCAGAATCGGTTCAGTGTAACGGTGTGGTGTGGTATGACCTCAGATCAGGTTGTGGGCCCGTTCCTTCTGCGCAACACCATGAATGCTGAGCGGTACCTTGCTATGTTGCGAAACGAGGTCTGGCCGGTTGTCAGCACATGGGAGAACATCGACGATCTGATATTTATGCAAGATGGCGCCCCTCCGCACTTCGCTCTTGTTGTCCGTGAGTGGCTGGATGCCCACTTCCCTGGGCGTTGGATGGGTCGTCGTGGTCCACATCAATGGCCAGCCAGGAGCCCCGACTTGACACCGTGCGACTTCTTTCTTTGGGGGTGGGTAAAGGAAGAAGTCTACCGCACCAAACCGAGGACATTGGAAGAACTGGAGGACCGAATTCGGGAAGTCATGTCCTCCATCCCGCCGGAGTTCCTGCTAAAGTCAGTGGACGCCATTCCTGGGCGGCTCCAGAAGCTGTGGAAAGAGTTGGAGCCCACATTGAATTTTAGAGAAAACCTACCATGTATGCCTACCTTTTCATATTATTTCTTCTGAAATAAATGGATAATATACGTATTTTTTTACCAATCCAAAATAGGGAGCTACTTTCCGCCCACCCTGTATATATATATATATATATAACAGTATATATATATACAGGGTGGGCCGTAAGTTTCCATACATAGGAAAAATTAAACGTTTGTTTTTATGTTTCAGATACCCTAAGAATATGCGTTTGACGAAAGAGCAACGAATTGAAATCATACTGATGGCTGGGTCGGGAAGCAGTCGCATGGTTGCAATGAACTTTAACAGACAACATGGAACGAACATCACACACTGGCTGAGTCCGACGAAGATGCAAGGTGCCGGTAAAGTGATGGTGGGGCCGGGATATGGGGTGACAGAATTATTGGACCAATTTTTGTCAGTGGAAATCTTAATGCCGAAAGGTATCTTAACATGTTGCAGAAGAGATTTTCCCATCCCTGCTAAACGAGGAAGGTAACTTCCAGTTTACTTCCAGCAAGATGGAGCTCCACCTCATTATGGTCTTCACGTGCGTCGGTATTTGGATCAGCAGTTTCCGGATGCTTGGATTGGTCGGCGTGGTCCTGTGGAGTGGCCTCCCAGATCCCCAGATCTCACCCCCCTTGATTTCTATCTTTGGGGGCACTTGAAGGCCATGGTGTATCAGGAAAAGATACGAGACATAAATCATCTAAAGGAACGTATCACCAACGCCATTACAAGCATAACGTCAACTGTGCTAATGCGTGTTCATCAACAGTGGGGAACACGTATTGAAATGTGTTTTCAAACAATGGCAACCATGTAGAGCATATATAAATAAAAATGGTTGTCCATAAAAAAATGTTTATTTTTCCTATGTATGGAAACTTACGGCCCACCCTGTATATTGTATATATATATATTATATATACAGTATATATATATAATATATTGTATAGATATTATATTATATTAATATATATATATATATATATATATAACATATATATATATATATATATATATATATATATATATATATATACATTATGATGAATAAAACCACGAAGGAAAGGAAACACAAAATGGTGCTCAAGCGCTTTCGTCTAATGACATCCTCAGGAACACTGAAGTACATAAAAAGGTTAAGCCTATATATAGGTTACAAAAAGAAAAATAAATACATACACACACACATATATATATCTATATATATATATACATACATACATATCTATATATACAAATACATACATACATACATACATACATATATATACAATAAACAGAGAAGTAAAAATAATAAAAAATTAAAATTAAAACCTTAAAGGATTACAGATTTGTAAGGAAAAATATCGATTTTTAGCACAAGATCAAATGGATTATAAAAATACAAATTTATACTGGAACTCTGCCGGGTTTTAACACAATGCTGCCTATGGTCAGGTTTCGATATATATACAAAATAAATGCAAATTAAAAGTTAATCGATTTTTAGCACAAGATCAAATGGATTATAAAAATACAAATTTATATGGAACTCTGTCCGGGTTTTAACACATTGCTGCCTATGGTCAGGTTTCGATATATATAAAAAAAAAAAAAAAAAATGCAAATTAAAAGTTAGCCCACTGTATTGATTGAATAATGCTTCAGTTTTATTCCATTCAAGCAACATTGTTAATAGAAATATTCTTGAGTCTGCCATTATCCAACTTTCAAATAACTTCAACATAAGCAAAGGTCTTTTTCAACTCGATCCTGTTATTTGAATTCCTTTAAAACAGATTTAGATAAGAAGTGTAAAAACATTAAATCTTTGGTAACTTGTCTTCTACTTTATTAACTTTTAATTTGCATTTTATTATTTTTTATTTTTTATATATATCGAACCTGAACCATAGGCAGCAATGTGTTTTAAAACCCGGACAGAGTTCCAATATAAATTTGTATTTTTATAATCCATTTGATCTTGTGCTAAAAATCGATTAACTTTTAATTTGCATTTTATTTTTGTATATATATCGAAACCTGACCATAGGCAGCATTGTGTTAAAACCCGGCAGAGTTCCAGTATAAATTTGTATTTTTATAATCCATTTGATCTTGTGCTAAAAATCGATATTTTTCCTTACAAATCTGTATCCTTTAGGTTTTAATTTTTAATTTTTTATTATTTTTACTTCTCTGTTTATTGTATATATTATGTATGTATGTATGTATGTATTTGTATATATAGATATGTATGTATTATATATATATATATGTGTGTGTGTGTATGTATGTATTTATTTTTTCTTTTTTTTCTGTAACCTATATATAGGCTTAACCTTTTTATGTACTTCAGTGTTCCTGAGGATGTCATTAGACGAAAGCGCTTGAGCACCATTTTGTGTTTCCTTTCCTTCGTGGTTTTATTCATCATAAATATTTTTCACGTGTTACCTTCGTGAAATAATTTTCATACATATATATATATATATATATATATATATATATATATTATTATTGTATATGACGCGTTCGGTGGAGAAGGGGCGAACGCAACATTTTCGAATTATGCACAAAATGCAGTTATAGTTTGTAACTTTAAACCTTTGTATTTTTCCGGTTTATTGAATGTTGTATGAATTTGAACACATATTTGAGTAAATATTGTTGTGTAATATGTCGATATAATAAAACGCCAAGAAATTTTACAATATTATTTATTGATAGCTTCTGATGTTAACTGGTGTAATCCATTATTTGGTCCTCTTCGTCGAATATTGTATTACCTGCTTCAACTGTTTCGGTTTCTTCCAGTTCCTTTAACAATCTTGTATAATAGTTCACTGCAGTTGCAGGCATTAGGTCTGATAATTCTTTGAGATCTTTTATTTTTTCCTTAGTTATTGGCAGCAATTGGGAATACTTTGGTTGCAGTGTCTGCTGGGCTAGATTGAATAAACTGACACTAGGATTTTTTCCCTTTCTGCAGTCTGATGGGATGGCTATTATCTGGGGTTGTGCGGTATGCAGTAGATATTACGTAGCCTTCTTTGTGTTGAAAGTCAAATATTAACTTTCTTGCATCTGTAAATTTAGCAGTTGTTGATTTCCTAATAACAATGCACGTTTTTAGGACGTCAAAATCGAGAAAATCAGCCTGTTTCATTTCTACAACTAGGAAGCGCTGCGAAACGGCTGTAGTTATGGCCGTAACATAATCTTTTTTGGTGTAAATTTCTCTGAGATACATTAAAACCTAAATTTTACCATGAAAGAGTGCAGACTAACATCTAATTTTTTGCATAGGTAAAGCAAAGGTTTTAAAGGATAATTATACGACAAAAAACTCATTTTTCGAATTTTGTGGCGTTCGCCCCTTCTCCACCGAACGCGTCGTATATATATTATATATATATATATTGTGTGTAATATATATATATTGTATATATATATATATTGTATATATATATATATATATTGTATATATATATATTTAAATATATATATATTGTATATATACATATATATATATATATGTATATATATGTGTATATATGTATATTTGTATATATACATATATATATATATATATATGTGTGTATATATTATGTAAATGGATGGAAGAAATTTGTGGGGTTTATATACCCCGATTCTACTAACATCATCATTATTAAATGTTGAAGAGGCTGCATTATTTTTGCACAATATTTGAAAAATAAGTAATCTTTTAGATGTGGTAAGGTTTAAACGAGTAAACAAGATATTTGAAGATGAAGCCATATTTTTATCTTAAATTGCTTTTTTTCAGATCTGATGTTATCATGATCTGCCAAGTTAACTAAAAGTGGAAATTGAACTATGCATCTTTACACTAAAATATGCATATGAGTAAAATTAAAGGTTTAAGATTTACAATTAAATGCTTAGGTAGACATGACTTCATCTTTTATAACGAAGAGAGAATGTATATAAACATGACGTGGCAAAAGTTACTCAGATTCATTATTAAGCTAAATCTAAAAAAATGATTATTAGATTTAAAAACAACATGTCATCAATTATTTGGCAAAGTAGAAAGCACATCAAAATTTATCCTAACGGAAAAATAATAATAAAAAAAATAACAACAGTATCGCCGATTCTACATTCCTTATGGCGACATAATGTCGGGTCGGACATTGAGTACATTGTAATTTTGGTCGACTGTAACTATGATTAATTATAATTACCAATTCATTTATTATCGTTAACTACAATTCCATTAAAGTTCATTGACTACGTCATTTAGTACATTACATCATTAAGTACAGTTTCATTAAAGTACATTACATTATATTAAATTAAAGTATTACAGTTAATTATAATTAAAGTTACTATAACTTTGTTTTGTTAGTGTTTCATATTAATAGACAATTAAGATGTTAGAAATATAATACAAAGTACATGGGCACATACGGTATGGATGAACATGGTTGAATAATAATATTTATACTACAGAACATATAATAATGACTTCTACAGAGTGTACAGTTTTTTATTGATGATAAAGATTTTCATACATTGAATACTAGAGATATGATGAAGGGAAATTAATGACGGGAAAATGTGACGTCATAGTTATTGAATTTGTACGTATAGTACAATCATTATTAGGAAGATTTACAAGAACGAATTAGAGACAAAGAGTGGTATTAATGACTAAGAAGTACAACTACGGGTTCCAATCCTGTTATATGCAATGTGTATGCATAATCTAGGGACGAGGGTGAGATGCAAGACAACCTAATTAATTATAATAACTTCTATAACAAATGGAAAATGGATACGACTAAACCATAGCTATGGTAGATCGTAGGGTTGTGACACGAACAAAAATAGGAAGCTACAAGTAAATTATTATCCAAACTCGCGTTAGCGATTTTGGTTCTTATGTAAAATTAATATTGATTATTCATTGTTCATTTTTTACATATATATATATATAATATATATATTGTGTGTGTATATATATATATAGATATATATATATATCCCCCTCGATTAGGTACTCCGGCTTGCCGGGCCGAGGGGGCTCGTACACCTCGTGGGTTGTTGAGGTTTCCTCAACTCCTTCCCTTCCTTTTTCTTCCCCCCCCCCTTTTCTTTTCTTTTTGCTTCCCCTTTTTTTCCGTCTCTCTCCGAATTTCTTTTGTCTTGACTCGGTCCTGTGCCTCTGTCAATCGTAGTATCCCCCCCCCCCTCTGTTTGTATTTGCAGTCTTGGGTCATCAGGTGCACCCGCCGGGGGGCATCGCTCCGTGGCTGAGCTGTGCTCCGGGGACGGTACGGGCGCCCGGACCGCTGCTGCGTCTGGATTGGGTCTTTTGCTTGGCCCTTAACGGACAATCTCCGTAGTGCCAATCTGCTGTTTTTAAACGACAGTTAGGTTGGGGGGCGGGCTACCCGGACGTTGGGGCCTGCGCTTTGAAGGATGCAGGCGGCGGCTGGTGCATCGCCTTGGGTCCGAGGCTGCCGTTTTTTTGAAAAAATACTGTTTATGGTTCTATTACTAAACTTCACTCCCCTCTTGTTGACGACTATGGCCCGCCCTTGGATTTGGATCAGACTACTACTTCTGGTCTTCAGCGGCCTCTGCCTCGCGCTGGATTGACCCTCAAGCCGTTGGCCCCCTCTCGTCCTCTGCGGTGTCTGGCTCTCGTGGCCGGACTCGTGGTGGCCGTAGGGCGGGTCTTCGCGGCCCTTGTTTTCTCTCGCCCACTCTCGGTTACCGTTACACATGGACCTGTCTCTGCTGTCAATTTCTGCCCGGTGGACAGGTTCCTTGTTCTCCGCCCTTCCGCTGGCTCCCTTCCGGGCAACTCGGAACGGGTGTTTCAGCGCCTTAAGACGATAGGGGTTCCCTGTCGTTATGATATCCGCCCTCTGAGGGATGGGTCTTCTTTTGAGTCCCGTTCTTCGGGGGTGACTGGTCCCTTCTACAGTTGCAGGATGCCTTGGTTGCAGAGTTTGTGACTCCCCTCCGCAATTGAATAGCTGTCAAGGCCCATTTTCGCTTCCCGTCTGCTGTCAATCCCGGTTGGCGAGTTGCAGGAGGATCTTGCCCCCCAGGGGGTAACGAAGGTCTTCCGCTTTTCGTCGCGCCGGGATGGTGCTCTTACCCCGTCCGCTCGTCTGCTCCTGACCTTTGACTCCCTTGTGCCTCCGGCCCAGGTGTTCTGGGGCATGGGTGATCGCCGGTCGTGTGAGTTTTCGGTGCGACCATATGTGCCTGACCCGTTCGCTGCTTTGGCTGCAACCGTTCGGCCATGTTAGCTCTGCGTGCCGCCGTGAGGGTAAGCTATGTGTCCGCTGCGGTGGGCCTGCGCACCCTACCCCGTGCACGAAGCCCCCGCGGTGCTCGAACTGTTCGGGGCCCACCCTTCCTCTTCTCGGGACTGTCCCGTTTTTCAAGTTTGAATTTGAGGTGCGGTCCTTAGGACTACCGATTCCTTAGTGCGCGGGAGGCGCGCGATAAGATCCGTGACCGGGAGCCGCGGCGGGGGTTGTCCTACGCTGCGGCTCTTGGCCCTGGCGGTCCTCGGGCCCTCTCGTGCTACCCCGGCGTCTACTGGAGTGGTGCCCCCCCTGGAAGTCCCGGGGTTGGTGGTCCTCCTGGCGCCGCGGGTCCTTCTTGTTCCTCTGCCTCACTTTCTGACATCCCATCTGATTCCCTGCCTACAAGTGCCCCTTCTCCCCCTCCGGCCTTGGGGTCTGGATCCTTGCCTACTCGTCTCTCGGGTGGGGAGGGGATGCCCCGAAGGAGAGGAGGAAGCGTCGCCGTGGTCGGAGTCGGAGTCCTTCCGACCCGATCCTGACTGCTGCTCGCCTTGCTTCCCCTTCTTCCCCGTCTTCACCGGAGGGGAAGCGGCGCGCTGTTCCTGATCCGCTCGGGACTTCCCCCCCCCCTATACGGAGCGCTGGTGAGGCGTCACCTCCCGGTGCCCCGACCAGTGTCCGGGTGTCGGTCGAGGTACACTGCCCCATGACACCCTCGATTACTGACTCTGTTCCCATGATAGACCCGGTCGAGAAGGGCCTGGCCCTCCTTCATGGAGTCTCTCTCCGGCTCCTGCTGAGAGTGGTCGGGTCTCTCTCCTGGATCTACCTCTCCCACCTGTGGTCGACCTTTCCTCTCCCCCCCGTCAGTGCTTGTCTGGTTTGACGAGCCCTCGAACAGCTGGTTCCCCCCGGTCCCCCTCTTGTGGGGAGTTGGGGGTTTCGGCTGGGCCCGACTCGTCGTCTCTCCCCCCGCCGGGAGAGCCCCCCCTCTGACCTCCCTGTTCTACTCTCCACTTCTCGTCCTACTACGGGTGCAGCAGATGCGGAGTCGGTGGCCCCTACCCCCCCAGTTCTAGGTGAGTCGGGGAAACCGATTCCGTCCCTGGTTACGGACCGTTGAGTTTGCTGCTCAGCTTGGTCCGTGGCTATTTCGCTGTTTTCTCTGCCTCTTATAATGCCGCTTCCCCTTGCAGTTCCATCTTGCATTGGAACTGTAGGGGGCTTTTAGCTAACTGGGAGAACCTTGCCTCCCTGCTGGAGAGCGAGCGGCCTTCCTGTGTTTGTCTCCAGGAGACTATCCTGGCTGCGCGGGGACTCCCTCGTCTCTCTGGCTATGTTGGTTTCCCTTGCACCCCGGATGAGCGCACACGCCGGCGGGGTGCGGCGATTTACGTGCATCATTCGTTACCATCGCGTGGTGTGCCTCTTCGCACTTCCTTGCAGGCTGTGGATGTGCGGCTCTTTTTAGATCGCCAGTACACTGCCTGCTCGGTTTATATTCCTCCTCATGACCCTCCTTCTCGCGACGCGGTTCGCGAGTTGGTGCTGCAACTACACCGACCGTTTCTCCTCCTCGGGGACTTTAACAGTCGCGACCCGGCTTGGGGAGATGTTCGGTCGACTAATGTTGCTTGTATTTTACTCTCCTTAATGGAGGAACTTTCCTTTGCGTGTCTCAATTCCGGTGAACCTACTTCCACGAACCCACGGGTTCATTTACCTGTATTGATCTCTCCTTGGTGTCCCTCGATGCCTTACTCGATTTTTGTGAAGGTGTTGGGGGACTCTTATGGCAGTGATCATTACCCAGTCTGTCTTGAGCCGGTCGGTCCGCAGCCGGGCGTTTCGTCTCGACCGAGGTGGTGCCTTGCGCGGGCTGACTGGCCATCTTTCAGAGCTCGTTCCGTCATTGTCCGTTCGGTATTGAGCTTTGGCTCTGTGGATGAGAGCTTGGAGTTCTTCGAGCAGGTGGTGATGGGCGTCGCGGAGGACTGTATTCCTCGATCTTCCGGTAACCCGCGGACACGTAGCGTCCCGTGGTGGACTCCAGCATGTCACCAGGCGGTGTGCGAGAGGAAGAGGGCAACGCGCCGCTTCCACCGCACCCGGCGCGCGGGCCACTTGATTGAGATGCGGCGGGCGAAGGCTTTCGCCCGCCGGACTCTCAAGTTGGCCCGTCGGGCCTCTTGGCGTGCTTTTGTGTCCGGCATCTCCTCATCTACCCCTTCTGCTGCTGTGTGGCGGAAGGTACGTAGTATCGAGGGGAGGCCAGTCCCTGCTAGTCGCCCTGTCCTTCGGGACGGGGACGGCTTCCTTTCGGATCCTGCTGCTGTGGCTGATCGGCTGGCCGGTGCTTTTGCTGCGGTTTCCCGTTCGCCTTCAGCTGCGGATCGCCCTTTATCGGAGGTCACGTTCCCGCCCCCTGGGAACGAGCCCTATAACCATCCCTTTCCGATGCGGGAACTTCGGGCTGCCTTGGCAACCCGTCGTTCTTCCGCCCCTGGCCCTGATGACATTCCGTATGACTTTCTTTGGAATCTGCACCCGATGGCCCTGCACTTCTTGCTGGATCTTTTCAACCGGATGTGGGTTGAGGGGTCGTTCCCTTCCCGTTGGAGGGAGGCGATTGTGGTCCCGATACCTAAGCCGGGAAGGATCCGGCGGAGGTGGCGAGCTATCGGCCTATTGCTTTGACGAGCTGCTTATGCAAGCTCCTCGAAAAGATGGTGGCCGTCCGACTTTCCTTTACACTGGAGTCGCTTGGGTTATGCCTCCCGACCCAGTATGGTTTTCGTCGATTTCGGGGTACTCTGGACCCCCTTCTCCTCCTTGGCCATGATGTACGGGAGGCATTTTCCCGCCGGAATCTTGTTCTGGCCGTCTTTTTTGACGTCCAAAAGGCCTATGACACGACCCGTCGGGGAGTTGTCATGGACCGTTTGAAGTCTCTTGGTTTTGTGGGCTTTTTGCCCACGTTTCTTCGCAACTTCCTCTGCCGTCGCACTTTCCGCGTCCGTAATGGGCGCGCCCTATCTGCCCTGTATGTTCAGGAGGAGGGGGTGCCCCAGGGGGTGTGTTAAGCGTCTCCTGCTTCAACCTAGTTATGTCTGCGCTACCGGGAGCTCTTCCGCCCTCGTGCGCTGTTCCATCTACGCAGATGATCTGGCTGTCTATGCCGCGGGGACGAGTCCCCCCCTCGTGGAGAGGCAAGTCCAACTCGCGGTCAATCGGGTTGAACGCTGGGCGTCGTCGGTGGGCCTTACGTTGTCTTCCCGAAGACTTCGTGTGTGGCCTTCCTTCCGTCGAGGAGACGGGGATCCGGCGCCATCCCGGCCTTTAACCTTACACTCGGGGGTCAGCCTCTGGCCCTCGTTCCATCAGTACTCTTCTTGGGTATGGTTTTCGACAGCCGTTTGAGCTGGGTTCCCCACCTTCGCCGGCTGCGCGAGTCCGCGAGACGTACCCTGGATTTGCTGGGGCATCTGTCGCATACTACATGGGGCGCGGATAGGCGGACGCTCCTCCGTTTGTACGTGTCCCTGGTACAGTCCAAATTAGACTATGGGAGTGTGGTGTATGGCTCCGCCTCCCGCACGGCCCTTCGGATACTGGATCCGGTCCTCTCTAGAGGACTGCGCATGTCATCTGGCGCCTTCCGCTCCTCTCCGGTTGATAGTCTGCAGGTTGAGTGCGACATCCCTCCCTTGGAGGATCGGAGGTCGTTCCTCATTGCTAAACACTATCTCCGGATCCTCCGTCTTCCCCTCTCCTCTGTTCCAGGTGGTTGAGAGGGCGTTCTGCCGGGATGGGGGTTGGTATTTCACCGACACGGTGACCTCCCTCCTCGATGGTATGGGCACTCCCCCTCCATCCGTTATACCGGTCTCTTTCAGTGGTGTTGCACCTTGGGAGAGCACCCCTGTTGCGTGCTGTAGGGCGTTGCGCCCCGTTCGCAGGACCGAATCGGACTCTGCCTTGCTTCGGTCTCTGTTCCTTCAGCATGCGGCGTGTCACTCTGCATGTGTTGCGATCTTCACGGATGGTTCGAGGTCGTCGGGGGGCGTTGGATCCGCGGCTGTTCCCCAGTCGTCTGTCCTTGCTCCCCGATGTACCCGTCTCCCTGATGAGGCTTCCGTTTTTACGGCGGAGCTCTATGCCATTCTGAGCGCTCTGGAGGTGGTGCGGGAGCATCCGGATGGGTCGTTCGTCATCCATTCGGATTCCCGCAGTGCCCTGGATGGCCTGGAGTGTTTTGACTCTGTCCACCCGCTGGTCCGACGAATCCAGCTACTGTACCATTCTCTTGTCGCTTTCGGTGGCAAGGAGGTGGTATTTTGCTGGGTCCCAGCACATGTTAACGTGGATGGAAATGAGGCTGCCGATCGAGCTGCCCGTTCCGCGTGCCGACTGCAGGTTTCACCTGTGTCCCTCCCTTTTTCTGATTATATCCCTGGCTTCCGTAGGTTTTTGCGCTCCCGGTGGCAGAGTCGCTGGGATGGCGCTACGGATAACAAACTTTGCAAGATTAAACCCAAGTTGGGATGTTGGGCCTCTTCCTTCCATCGGTCGCGCCATAAGGAGGTGGCTCTGGCCCGCCTCCGTATTGGCCACACCCACCTGACCCATGGCTATTTGATGGCCGGGGATCGGGTGCCCCGATGTCCCAATTGTGACGTCCTACTTACAGTTGCCCACCTCCTGGTGGAGTGTCCCTTTACTCTGCGCTGCGCGCAGAGTATTTTCCCTTTTTGGAGAGCGTCGGGCTTTGTGATAGGCTTGGCGCTCTTCTGTCTGAAGGTCCCTACTTTTCGATAACCGGGTTGTTCTCCTTCCTCTTTCGCTCCCGACTTCTTTACCGGCTGTGACCCCACTGTGATCTTTTTGCTTTTTCCCCACCTCCTCCTCCTCCTCCCCCGTCTATTGTTCATTTCCATTAGTTGTTCCATACTCTTCGTTCTGTGTATTGTATATATATATATATATGTGGTATATATATATATATATATATATATATATATATATATATATATATATATATATATATATATATTATATATATATATATATATATGTATGTATGTATGTATGTATGTATGTATGTATGTATGTATATATATATATATATATATATTATATAATATATATATATTGTGTGTATATATATATATATATATATATATATATATATATATATATATATATATATATATATTGTGTGTGTATATATATATATATATATATATATATATATATATATATATATATATATATATTGTGTGTATATATATATATATATATATATATATTATATATATATATATATATATTATATATTGTGTGTATATATATATATATTGTGTATATGTATATATATATATATATATATATATATATACAGGGTCCCAAAAAATGTATACACATTTTAACAGCTGATAGCTCAATTGATGTTTCTTTCTTTCCAGGTTAAACCCATTAGAATTAATAATGGCAGTCAGACTAAGCTTTGAACAAAGGAAATTCATTCTAAAATGCTACTGGAAGTGTGAAAACGCAGTTGAAGTGCAAAGACAGTTTAGGAGAGTTTCAAACAGATCCACCAACGCGACTTACCATCACTCGAATTAGAGATAAGTTTGAAGCCGATGGAACTGTTCAGAATGTCCACAAGAAGCGTTCCGGAAGACCACGGACATCGACAAGCCCCACAAAGCAAGAAAGAGTACTGGAAACGTATCACCAAAGTCCAAGAAAATCTGTGCGGCAAGCGAGTCGTGAGGTAGGAATTTCAGAAACGTCTGTCCAACGCATTTTGAAGCGCTGTCAATGGAAAAGTTACATTCCAAGATTAGTCCATGCTATTAATGAAGATGATCCGGACCGAAGAGTGGAGTATTGCGAGTGGTACTTGGCACGATGTGGATGTGGATTGGACGAAGGGGTTTCGTAGAATATCCTCCGCGTTCACCAGACCTCACACCACGACTTTTTTTATGGGGATACTTAAAAGACAAAATCTACGCTGTAAAACCTGCAACAGTCGCTGAATTGAGAGCAGCCATTGAACGAGAATGCACACAAATACCAAACGAAATGTTTGCGATTCCATTGCTTCGCGTTATCAGCAGTGCCTGGACCAGAACGGACGTCAGTGAAAACAGGCGTTGACAAAACAATTAAATAATGTCTGTAGATTCTATTACATTTTGAAAATGAAATGTATTTTAATAAACACTGCCTTTATAATTATTTAAAGTGTGTATACATTTTTTTGGGACGCCCTGTATAAAATCAATTTTTTTTTTTAATTGTTCAACCTGTATTTTTGTTCCCTATGACAAAAAAGTAGTGTATGCCAAATTTGGTGAATTTGAAATAAAATTTACTATGTGCTACCAGGCGTCAAAGTTTCGCTTTTTTTCAATTTGTTTGTTTTTACAACTTATGATTTTATGTTTAATTGTTTATATTTCAGAATTTTTAATTAATGGTTTATATACTAGCTTGCTTTTAATTGTTGTTTGGAACTCGTAATTTTGATACCAATTAATCGATTATGGAAGCTAGGCCTAACTCACCATCACCTAGTTGCTCAGTTGGGAGAAGTTCTACGAGAAAAAAACTGAAGTATGGCTAATTGGGCAGCCCTCTGCAGTACTAAAACATCCGTATTACCATCAGAGAAGGATATGATGGCCCTCTTCATGCACTACAGAAATATTAAAAAGCGAGGCATTACAGAATCATGCTACTCTACTGCGGATGATGTGCTAGCAATTTGGAAAAAAGAGGAATACCAGCAAAACAAAGAATACGTGTAGTAGATAAAATTCAAGGAATACTGAAGGAATGGCAGCTGCTTAAGAAAAACAAAGCAAACAAATTGAAAAGATCACAAAATTTAAATAATAAAGAAGAAAAATGGAAAGATAAACTGGAAAACTTATTTGACATTGCTCATGAGAATGCTATGCAGCTTATGAAAATAGAAGATGATGATAAATTCTTGAAAATGCAACGTGAGAAAGGACATCATGGAAAAATGGGTACCATTGATAAGGCTGTTGCTAAAAAAGAGCAAAGAGCAGCAGAAAAGCAACAACGTTATGAAAAGAGGAAAGCAGAAGAGATCAAAAGAAAGAAGAATGAAGAGGCTGTCATACTCACCAGTACATCATCAGAATCAGAATCAGAGGAGAGTAAAAGTGATGAATCTGGTTTCTGTGCTGCACAACCTTCAACATGGAAAAGTAAGGTAGGCAAACGTAGAAAATTGTTTGATGATAAATTATTAGGAAGTCTTGATGTTACAAAATTGAGTGACAGAAATGAGTCTCTAGTTTTAATGCCAACAATCAGACATCGCTTGAATGGGTCATCTGCGAACAAATAAAATGCGTGTGTTTCGATACAACGGCAGCCAATACTGGTCCTAGAAATGGTGCAGCTATTCTTCTAGAACAAAAATTCGACAACGATTTATTGTGGCTGGCATGTCGACACCACATATTTGAAATTATGCTGGAAGCTGTTGTTTCAAAGTCTTTATCACCATCTTCTGGCCCAGATATAGTCCTTTTTAAGAAGTTCAGAGAAAAATGGTCAATCATTAATAAGGAGGACTACGAAATAGTATTATCAGATCCAGATATCTATGAAAATATTCATGACATCAAAGATGACAATTATATTTGCAGCAAATCAACTAGACACATTCCAACCAAGAGACGATTACCTAGAACTATTGCAGTTAACAATTATTTTTTGGGGGGGTGAACCAAACGGTGGAATCAAATTTAAACATCCAGCGGGACTTCATCGGGCTCGGTGGATGGCCAAAATTACATATTAAAATTTTTTGTTCAAATCTCGGTTCAAAATTTCAGTAAAAGACAAAAAAGGACTAAAAGACATCTGTCTATTTGCTACTCGGTTATATGTAAAGGCATGGTTTACAGCTCCTGTGCCATCTTGCGCTCCTCGTCTTGATTTGGAATTATTACAGAATCTTGTAGTCTACAAACAAATAAATGACACAATTGCATTTGTTGCTATTAAAAAACTGTTAGGTCACCTCTGGTACCTATCAGAAGAACTGGTAGCGTTGGCCTTTTATGATGATGAAGTGCCTACTGAAACAAAAAACAAAATGGTAAAGGCCTTGCAAAATAAAACAAACTCTTCCTGCGAAACGGGCTTTTCTAGATCCTGCACTTATTCTAACGAAGAAATTAGAAGATTTTGTCACATCAAATACTCAAAGATTCTTTACAATA
>JAJOZX010005270.1:272500-307500 GCA_023014485.1 Bathynomus jamesi
TCAGATTCATGGCAGCTAGGCAAAAAAGACAAGAAATTTTTCTTATAGGGAGCAGTCTCGCTCACAGTATCAGGGGATCTAAGTTACCATGTATTGGAGATGTCCTGAAGCGATTTTATTACTTCCATCGGGAAGAGAATGACACAATTAAAGAAGCAGCCAACAAAACTTTTGATGAAATATTGCTATTCTGGAACAAAGCCAGAATCCCAACTAGACCCAAACAACATGTTATTGCAAAAATTGAAGGTTTGTATGCCACATGGAAGCAGCTACAAAAGAATAAAACTAGAAGTTCTACTACAGAAAACAAGAAAAGAGAAGATTTTATCAGCACTTTCCCAAATCTATTTGATATAGCTCACGCTGATGCAGCAAAATTGATCCAGAACCCCGAGGACCTTCAGTTCTTGCAAGCTCAAAGAGAGCCTGGACGACGGGGAACTATGGCTGGAATAGACAAGGTAACAATGGAGAAGGAAAGGCGATGTTTTGAAAGAGTAGCAAATGAAGAAAAGAGAAAACAAAGATGCAAGAAAGAAATAGCAAGCACATCAAAAACTGTGGATTCGACTAAAACAAGTGATTCTACTAAATCAGATACAGAGAGTTCCTCCTCTTCTCATGATTCTGATTACTTGCCAACTGTTGGAGGTACAACTGGGGGAACTTCAATTGCAAAAAAACAAAAGTCCATCATGACTCCAGACCTCTGCGCCACTCTTAGACAGAACTTTCATGAGTGATAGGGAGGCTGTTCATCTCCTAACGTCACTAATAAGGAGTCAAGTGATTCAGCGTCCTGAGATTTCCGTCAGCCATTCAACGGTATACAGAGCCAGAAAGAAGCACCGCCTAGAAGCTGCAATACAGCATGAAAAGAAAATTAAAGAATCCTTGGTCAATAAGGTGCTTGTTGTTCACTGGGATGGAAAAATTATGCTTGATTTGACTGGTAAAGAAAAGGTAGATAGACTGCCAATTATTGTATCTGGTGATGGTGTCGAAGAAATACTTGCCATTCCAAAAATTTCATCTGGAACTGGTGTTGCTCAAGCTGATGCGGTGGTTTCTACATTACGAAATTTCAATCTTCAAGACTCGGTGAATGCCATGAGCTTTGATACAACACCGTCAAATACGGGTGGACGTGGTGGTGCATGCATCCTTATCGAAATAAACTTGGAAGGGAGTTGTTGAATCTTGCATGTCGTCACCATATATTCGAACTTCAAGTCGAAAAGGCCTACACTTTCTTGATGGGATTATCTACAGGACCAGAAATCCTGTTGTTTAAGAAATTAAGGAAAGCTGGAAATCCCTTGATCTCTCATCTTTCACACCCCTTCAAGGGGAGCTGGAAGATGCAAATGTCACTCAGTTGATTTCTTTTGCTACAACAATACTTAAAGATGAGCAACCAAGAGAAGATTACCGGGAACTGCTGGAGCTGTGGATTATAGTTCTAGGTGAAACTCCGCCAAGAGGTATTAAATTCAAAAGGCCTGGAGCCATACACAGAGCAAGATGGATGTCAAAGCTCATTTATGCCATCAAATTATTTCTTTTCCGACATCAAATGAATATAACTGCCAGAGAAATAAGAGGAATCACGAGGTTTGTGATTTTTGTTGTCCGTGTGTATCTGGTAGCCTGGTTCACTGCTCCATTGGGAATCTCCTCTCCTCGTCTAGATCTAGCATATATGGCAAGGCTCAATGAATTCCATGATCGTGAGCTTGCGGAAGCAGTTCTCAATGTTTTCAAAAGACACTTGTGGTACTTAGGAGAAGAGTTGGTTGCTTTCAGCTTCTTTGACGATGAGGTGGACATTCGCGAAAAAAAGGAAATGGTAATTGCATTGGAAAATCGTGAAAAAGGTAGGCGTCTTTAGGCATCTAGTGATGGAACATGGAAACCCTTACATCATTACGTTACAACAGCAACAAAGAAGTTCTTCAGCAAACTGAACCTTGATATAACCTTTCTGAAGAACGATCCAGCTTTATGGGAAGAGGATGAAAATTACAAAGTAGCAAAAAAAATTGTTGGTTCTTTACAAGTCGTGAACGATACAGCGGAGAGAGCTGTAGCTCTCGGTGAGCTCTCCTCGGGGAAATTGACAAAAGATGAGAAGCAGTACCAATGTCTCATCCAATGTGTGAAGCAACACCGGGAATTGTTTCCAAACGTCAAGAAGTCAACTGTACTGTGATAGTCATTACATTTGAGAAATACCGCTATCTGAAATATCTTAATAAAACAAAAACAGTAATTTTAACATTCATGAATAATACTATCTTGGAAAAAACTTTGGCTCTCTTGAGGCACCTTTTATTTTTGTTGTATTGTAATGAAAGTTTATAATTTTTAGTTTTGTATGAAATGGAATAATTTTAAATGATGAGAGAATAAATTTTTAAAATTTCATATTTTTGAAACACCCTAAATTATATATATATATTGTGTATATATATATATGTATATATTATATATATACAGTATATACGTATATATAATATATATAATATATAATATATATTTTATATATTTATATATATATATTTTGTGTATATATTTTATATATATATTTTGTGTGTATATATTATATATATATATTATATTTTATATATATTATATTTTTATATTTCATATATATATATATAAATTTTATACATATATATTTTATACATATTATATATTTTATACATATATATATATTTTATACATATATATATATATATATATATATATATATATATATATATATATATATATATATATATATATATATTATAATGTTTCAGACCAACAAAGACCCTAGGATCCACTCATGGCTGGTCTACCTAACTGTGTTCGTAATTGTGCATTGTGCATGTCCTCCGTGTTGGCGGAGGGTACCTACAATTTTACGTGGATTCCGAACCACAAGAACATAAGAAATTATAGTGGGTACACTACGGGCCACTTCGGCCCATCGAGGTGGTTCCACTATGTAAAAACTGCTTGTACATTGGCAACGACCAATTTTTACAAAACTAAATAATTTTCAATTTAAAACTAAAGATAGAATCTCTGGATGCAGAGGATCAAGTCATAATAGACTACTATCCACAAATATGTTTCACTCTATATCTATTTATAACCAACATGCAATATATCAGATCCAAAGAATCCAATTTCATTATGGTATCCATCAATACCAGTACCTTGCCAACCAAAAATAAGTCACGGTCCATATCAATTGCGAACTAAGTCACAATTTACAACTATATACATTACAATATATATATATATACTTAGGAGAGAAAGTGTAGGTGTGGCTGTAAAGACTGTACAGTAATGTAGAAATGTGTGTGCACCCATTTTGGGTCTCCCATTTAAATGTGTTTGTGTGGCAAGTGAAGATCATGAGTTTTTCAATACCACACAGTACTATGGGGGGCACCGCTTGGCAGAGGAATCTCTTTAAATAGGGTGTGTAAGGACAGAGTATCCCCTAACCCAAGATGCTGTCTTCCTGTATCCCACAACACATGTGCATTAAAAATCTTTGTTACCGGCACAACAATGCTATATTTTAATTCTTTTAGTTGTATGGGATATATGGAATCCTGCCCCGCTGATTTATGCGTTTTCATTTTATCAATATAGCGCTTTACCTTCCCTTCACTAACCACAATATTATCCAAAATATTACCATTATCAAAAGGTATTATGTCTATGACCGTAGGGATATTCGTTACATCTTCTATAGTAAAAACTGACAAAGAATTTGTTTAGCAAGATAGCCATTTCCTTGTTTTTCGAAACGATCTCCGTTAACATTTTTCAACGGCCCCAAGACACTTTTTACTGTATTTCTGTTGTTGACGTATTGAAAGAATCGCTTGGGGTTTTCTTTACCGTCACGAGCTATGGAGATTTCAAATTCGCGCTTGAAATTCCAAATACACACACACATATATATTAGTGATGGATCGAGTGGTCGGGTTTTCACAACCGCGGTTGCGGTTGTGTTTGCGGTTGTCGAATTTTTTCCAACCGCGGTTGCGGTTGCGGTTATCATATACTAGGAAAAATGCGTAATTATTAACTGGATTTAGCCACTATAGTGCGATTTAGCCACACTTGGTACATAATATATACTAAATAGTATTTATTTAGTAAATACCTTATGTTGAACACAAGTTTTGCAATACACCGCTACCGCTATTTGTGTGTTGCAAAACTTGTGTTCAACATAAGGTATTTACTAAATAAATACTATTTAAATGAAGTATATTCTAAACTTATATAGCTATTATGAAAGAATAGGTCAAATTAATTAAAACCATATTTTTCACTAAGTGTGTTACCAGGATGAGGGACGAGGACCCATCGCACTGTTCATCCCACCTACCACTTTCCCCAGCCTCCACCCATTGGAAAGTTATGGATTATTATTCATTTGAAAAACTGATGTCAAACTCAATGACAGGCAGTGTGAATTTCAAGAATAATATTTTTGCTGCATTTTCACCTTTCAAGCGGCAACGCCTCTCATCGTACAACGTTCCCCCTCCACGCATAAGGAGACCCATCATTTTCTTTTTAAAAAAAGAAATATTTCTAATTAACCTAAAATTAAAATTAACTAAGCTTTTACAACCGCAACCGCACTTATGGAACGGCGGTTGCGGTTGCGCTTACGCTTACGGTTGCGGTTGTGAATTTTTGTGCGGTTGTAGTGCGGTTGCGGTTATTCGATCCATCACTAATATATATATATATATATACATATATATATATATATATATATATATATATATATATATATATATATATATACAGATACAGGTTTTTCAGGAGGAAAGGTCAATACTTCGGGAGGTGATAGTATCGGTCATTGTGAGAAAAAAAAGTTCATATGAACATGTGTCTAATTCTGAATGGTTACGGAGATAGAGCTGTTTGAATCTACAAATACAAAAGCATTGTTAATGGTAGTCAAGAAAGAAACCAATTACTGTCTAACATTTATTGTTTAAACATTGGCATTTTGAATGGTATCAGTGAATGGGCGCAAAATGTATGATTGCAAATGTTACATAATGTTGCAAGAATGGCACACCCACCCCGCATAGTGCCATCCCACTTTGTTGCACTTGGAGTTATCCCCCAAGTTGCAATGACCCTAATCTGAGAGAGAGAGAGGTTGTCGCCCGACAGTTGTCAGACGCATATGAGGTCTTCAGCCGTACCGCTGCTCTCTTATATGGCCCCTATTCAGCCAGTTGGCTTAGAAGGCTGAGTTGCCAGCGTCGTCATTTATTTAACTAAAGCATATATTCTCCCGCCAGTTCGCTTAGAAGGCCGAGTTGCCAGATTTGTCATTTATTTAACTAAAGCATATATATTTCCTAATCAGCTATCTGGCTAGAAAGTTGAGCTGCCAGTTTGCGTTTATTTATTTAATTAAGTATATATTAATCAGCCAGTTGGCTTAGAAGGCATAAGTGGCATGTATATAACTTTCGAGCGAATTAAAAGCGTACATACACTCACCGGCTGTACACTAGGGCGGAGTGAAAAACTCATTTTTCGAATTTTCAAATTGGCCTGTGTGGAAAATGTGTGGAGTAGTGAGGAAATAAGCTGGTATAAATTTAAAATCATAACATTAATATCTTCAGGTGCCTCAATGACCTTCAATATTGAAAAAAATTGAAAAAAGCAGATTTTAACCAATAATTACAGAAGAGTCCACGATGCACAATAGACAAGAATTTATTCACACTTGTATAAAAATAGCTCAGTCAACCTTTAAAAAAGTTTCTATTCTCTAAAAACAGTTTTCTATAGTCAGCTCACTCAGCTGTCACGTGAGTACCTCGGTTCAGTGTAGCTGTCGCTCTCGTAGCAGGTGGGTGTTCTGTTGTTGGCGTTACTCAGATAGTCTAAACTATATTTCTTATATATTTTGCATTTCTGTATTGTTGCCCTAAGTTTGCCATGTACTATTAACTGAAATTAACGTATAATTGATATTAGCTCCTTCTTTTTCAGATTTGTATACTTTCAAAATGTCTCTAGTTTGTGCAAAATCAACCAGGGCCTCAACTGAGTGCCCCATGTTTGGTATGGGGGAAGATTTGTGGCACAGGAATCTTCCTACATACGAAGGAGTTTTTAAATATTACTTGTTTGTAAGAAACGATTTGAAACAGAATACTAATAAAGATCCTTCAATATCTCAAATATTAGAACAAGTTGTTGATAAATTGAAAACAATTTGGGAAAGTGCTTCCGTCCCAATTCTGTCAGACAGGCGAATTGAAACAATGTTCAGAAGCTACCACGAAAAGTATCGTGTCATTATGAAGCCATACCAAAGCAGAAAAAATTCTGAAGCTTACAAAGCAAAGATTGATATGTTCAAAAAGAAGCACACACGAAACTTTTTGACATTGCAGCGTGCAAGTGCAAAGTACTAACACAATGTTCTTGTCCCAAAGAAAAAACGGTTCCAAAGGAAGAAGTGACGTTCCTCTTAGATCAAAGGAGTGAAAGAAAACTGTTTATTGATAGAGTAGATATTACACTCTCAAAGAAAAAAGCATCTACGTTGCTAAGAAAGCAAAAAGAAGCTGTGAGGCTCACCAAAGAATCTTCACAGGAGAAATTGCAGGATACAAATGTTGAATTATCATCATCGACATCAAATAGTGAAAGTGAATCTGGCGAAATATCAGACGATACATTTCCAGAGCCAGTTAGCTCGAAGAGAAAGCTCGAACAACCTGAAGAACAATTATTCAAGAAAAGGAAAACTACAAATCTACCTTCAGTGGCTACTGCTTGTGACAGGACTGCAGTTTCAGATCGAGCTGCAGCATTCATTGTTAGTGCAGTATTGCAAGATATTGGAGAAGTTTCTATTGACAATACATCTGAAGTAGTGGATAGGAGTAAAATCAGAAGAGAAAGACAAAAGAAGAGATCAGAAATTATGAAAGATCAAAATCAGGTCCCAATCAGAGGAATCTATTTTGATGGTCGAAAAGATTCTACACTCTTCCAAGAAAAAAAGAGTCCAAAGTATATCAGAAGAAGGTAACAGAAGAACATATCACTTTAGTGAGAGAACCTGGTTCAGATTATTTGGGCCATTATTCTGTGAATTCTGGATCAGCTGAAGAAATATGTAAAGGAATGTTTGAGTATATTGGAAATAATGACATGAACCTGGAAAACCTTGTTGCCATTGGATGCGATGGTGCAGCAGTCAACACTGGAGAAAAGGGAGGCGTTATAAGGCTTATAGAATTGAAGCTGAAGAAGCCAGTTCAACATTTAGTGTGCCAGCTCCATGCCAATGAATTGCCATTACGCCATTTAGTTGCAAAGCTGGATGGAAAAACATCTGGCCCCCGCGGATTCACCGGTCCTATTGGCAGGGAATTAGAGAACTGTGAGTCTTCCTATTGTCGAGTTTGAAAGGATTGATGCTGAGGAACCAACTGTAGACTGTGAAGATCTTAGCACCGACCAAAAATATCTAATTGATATTCATCAGGCCATAACAAAGGGATATTGCTCTCCAGATCTTGCTCATCGTAGTCCAGGCAAAATGGCACATTCACGATGGCTGACTACAGCAAATCGTTTGCTTCGTCTATACGTTTCAACTGTAAGTCCATCTGAGAACCTCATGAACAGTGCTTCTTTTATAATGAAGGTCTACATCCCAATGTGGTTTTCTATTAAGCAAAGTACGTCTTTTGTCAATGGCTCAAAACATGTTTTCAAAACTATTGAACTAACAAGAACACTGAATGACGAAGTAAAGGATATTGTAAACCCTGTCATACAAAGAAATGCATTTTTTGCAAATCCAGAAAATATTCTAGCATCAATGATTCATGATGACCGCAGCGCCATAAGAGAATTAGCGTGGAGGCGAATAAAGAAAGCAAGGCAAACAAACAAGGAAAAAGTTGTGAGGCGTTTCACAGTACCTGTTATTCAATTTGAAGCTACTGATTATACTGATTTAATTAATTGGCAAAAATGCATTGTCACTGAACCACCTGTGACAAGACACCTGACAGAAAATGAGATTGAAGAATTCATAGAAAACAAGAGTACCCCTCCATTCGAGAAATTCCCTTGTCATACACAAGTAGTAGAAAGAATGGTAAAATTAGTGACTGAAGCATCATCAAAAGTATTTGGATTGAACGCGCGAGATGGCTTCATAAGATCAACACTTCAGTCACGTAAAAAAGTGCCATCATTCGAAAGTAAAGCTGAATATAAAGTTTAAATAAAACGTTAATAGAAAAAAACATGCGCAAGGATGGGTGGTTGGGAGGGCATGGGTGGAGCTCGACACGCAGCCACCTCCTCGTGGTGAGTTCTGGATTATTTAGATCATTAATCAAAAGAACATTGATCTAAATAAACTAAGAGCTGCGTAATTCAGTAACTATTTTGGTAATTGGAACACTTAATATAATAATAAGTAAGTAAGTTTCAGTTATTGTACTAATGCAGAATATAAGAAAATCATTATATTTCACTTTTTTCGACGGCTTTGTGGCACCTGAAGATATAATTTCGCAGGACTAATATTGATGCACAGTCATTATCTATAGCACCCACATATTTTCCGCACTAGCCATATTTGAATTTCGAAAAAAAGTTTAAAAACCTCATTTTCGATCCGCCCTACTGTACACCCCTATTATCACACACACACACACACACACACACACACACACACACACACACACACACACACAAAAGCATCACCATCAATCGTATAGACTTTTAGGAGCGCCAAAATGAGATTGCGAAATGAGGGCTACGACTTTTAAAAGGAACTCACCAATCAACAGGAGATGGGGGCTACGACTTTTTAGGAGCTCACCCCATTAACACCGCGTATCCGATATGAGGGCTACAACCAAGCGTCCAAACGATTGGTGGTGAAACCAACCATCAACGAACTCCTGGTAGATCGTCACTAAATACGTCCAATAGACAGACCTATTAAACGATTATTGCAGCAATCGATCATGTTGTTTCTCTCCCTTTCTCAGTTGCCGTATGACTTGCCAGTTTGCACTTATTTATTTAGCAATTATTTTGTCTTAAAAATCTGCTTTAGAAACCATGCAAATGATATAATTAAATACCGTGTACAAACAAAAAAGAGTAAAGAAAACGCCAATACATCATTCTGATTATTTAGATGAATTAATGGAAATAAATATATAATCGGGCATATATATATATATATATGATCAAATAATAGCATCATGAATGGGGAATATATAATAAAAAATATACGAAACGTATAAACAATTGCATATTAGTACAGGAAAAATGTACAGATATATTAACTATATTGAAAATATATGATACGTATAATCAATTGCATATTAGTACATAAAAAATATATACAAATATATTAAATATATTGAAAATATACGAAACGTATAATCAAATGCATATTAGTACAGGAAAAATATATAGTTATGTTAAATATATTGAAAATATAGGAAACATAATCAAATGCATATTAGTACAGGATATATATATATATATATATATATATATATATATATATATATATATACACAAATTAAATATATTTGCTTTAGGTTCCACGATGCAAAATGCTAAATTCACACGTGATAGTCCAAATCCACATTACGTTGTACGACATGGTAGGGCCGTCCAAGCATCACTTCACCGTTTAACTGATACGGAGGTTTATACTCGACGTAAATGGCTTTCATATCATTCAATAGTATTTTTGTGCCCTCTTTACACCCTGCGAGCAAGTCATCTTTAAACACTGCTAGAACAATCAAAAGCACGCACAAAGAGGTCATCGTTAACCACAACATCAAATACAAGTTTATAAACATGCCTTTCCAATCGGGGGTTTCTTCTTACTGTCCCGAGATTTTCAATCGTGAACTCTTCTTCACTCTGCATAGCGGCATTGGAAATAATCTTGCAAATCGTAACGACACATCCACTATATAGAGGTACAACTCTTCAGGGTGAACAGTGTAGGCGAGCTCATCTCAGTACCGCTCAAGTGCTTTGTACCAAAGCTCAGGATATTTCGAAGAATCTAAACCTTTTAAATATGCATCCAGATCTAGACCATTCTCCCCCTGTTCATTCCTACATTCAATAAATCCGTCGAGCAGGGCGGTGTATGCGTGTTCAAGAACCGTGTGAAAATAAATCATATCTGTAACACGACCGTCTAATATATGCTTCAGCTTACTGAATCCGACAATTTCAAACATTCTGTCGAGGATGAAACGGTTTCGTGTAGGGACAAGAACGTCATTATCAGCCGTGTTCTTCCACATCAGTCGTATATCAATGCATGGTTGTTCGTTATTTATACACAATGTACAAAATGGGATATGAGGAGGCGTCACTAATCATCTCTCTTATTGTACCTACGCCATCAGGTATTCTATAATGGTCCTCTGCCCACCTCTCAACTATCACGAAGATTCTATTCATCTCCTTAACACTTAAATAAATAACTACGTTTGCTTGCGTGCCTGCATATCGTTTCAAGCACATGGTTAATGGTGCCGGTTTCACGCCTGAACACGCGCAATGACTTCGTCACGGAGACGTCGTACGAGGCGTTGAGAATGCTTCTCTAAGGGAGTTCCATCGTATTCACATGTCCACACAGTTCAAGCTCTGAGATGACTAACTACGGCACGTCCACTCGGTGCAAGCTCTGAGATGACTATGAGCCACAGGAGGCAGGATCGGCTCGATGTGGCGGGGTGAGTCTCGCTGAAGATACGTGTATGGGCTTGTTCGAACTCGTATGCCCCGTGAGGTACACTGGTGGGCGGCGCGGGAGTGAGTCAAACCATAATCTAATGATTCCTGTACGGCGCTGATCCAACATGAATCGTTGTACCCCATTATATTGGGCAGGTGTCTTGAGAAATTTTCCGATACAAGAAGTAATAACGGTTTTAATGTTTTGTCAATCCCACTCCCACGAATACGCACCAGACATTTTTGCAAAGGGGGATTTTCACGAACTAAGCACATTTTATAACGGTTTTAATGTTTTATCACAACATTTCCACAAACTAAACATCTTCACAAACCGGTGCGCTATTAGAGAGAAACATATGTTCATATTTGGTCTTTTTGTTTAACAAGCGATACTCGTCTCTAAAGTCTGTTAAAAACTCTCACAGCCCATTAACCACAACCTCACTACAAACCTCATCATGGTATATATTAATAGAGTGGTAAAAATACTTAATAATGTCCATGATAAGATTTACATTTTCAACCGTAGGGTACGAGTAGTCGGTATGGTATAACGATATAATACCGCTTGTCACACCACTCATCCACAGCTCACTACCCATAACTGTTGTTTATCTTCTGAACGTGCTGCTTCTTCTACCTTGCGGTATGTGTGCCTTTATAAGGCTTAGCTCAATAACACTTCAATACATCGTCTGTACTGCGAAATCCTACAACCCCCCTCGCCAGAATACCCGTAGAGTATTTGAACATCTCGGTCCTTCGCACTGTTCAATTCAATGCAGCCTTAAAAGTGGCAAAGGAGGGGGGAATAGGGAGTTTTTCAGTATCCACCACATCTATGCACTTTGCAGGATACCACTTCATAAATGTTGAACACGCAATATTAAAGGTATCCATTACTATTTTTCTTCTACGCCAGAGATTACACGTCTGAGCTCAAGGGTATACAGGTCAACTGAACTCGCAGGGATAGAGGCATGCTCAGGTTGCGGCATGACCCACGTTGCCGGTCTTACAGTGGGCGGGGCCTAGCTTTTTACTGTACACACGCGCGCACGCAGAGGAGAAAGCGAAACGCTAGTTGAAACACGATTTATTTAATAAACGAAATATTCAAGGTGTATATATATTTACAAACACGTGTAATAAATAAGCTAACAATAGACATATCAAAGATTACGGTATCATAGGTACCAGGCACCTGGTAGTGTTTCCTCTAGGTGTTACGGCATAGCTTTGTACCCCTAAGTTCCTCCACGCCCCCCAGCTTCTGTGCCCGAAAATTGTGGGTGTCTACAGTCAGATGGGGCGGGGGGTCGCCCTCATCATCATCCAAGCACACTAACTCCTTCAACGAATCAAAGTTAACGACCAGGCGATTCGCATGGTTAAGTGTGATACCCTTAGCCTTCACGATATACTTCGTATCATCCCCTATCCTCACCCGTACCCCATAGGTTTTTGGCCCCGTTGACACAAACGAGTCTGCGTATGCGATGTCTCCATACATCCTTGATCTCGTCAGTTAGCTCTCCGAGGAACTCCCCAATAGCAGGCATGTATTCACCCCTCCTTGCTGTGAATATCACGCTATCTGTATCGGCATACAAAACCCTCCGACCAAGAAAATGCAATAGTCCCCAAAGTTTGACGCGTGCGTAGGCTGTTGTGAAGCTGGCCACAGGAATGTTTGTAACCCGTGAGGTGTCTGTGGCCAATTCGGTATTGTTGTACTTTATTATGTAAGTATTACCTACATTCACAATCTCCATGACCTCTTTATCGGGTGCGTTGGCGTAGTCCCAGACTTCACTATAACTTTGTGCCAAATAAACGTTCCCTTTGCCGGTATTCTGTGCAATTTTTTCCCAAAGACTGTTTAGGCACAATTTTGCACTAAAGCGCTTGCCAGGGTTCTTTACAATTTGGGTACGATCAAGCTGTATACCTTCACGGTAACGTTGAGTATAAGACGTTTTTTCATCTTCGGTATCAACCCCTCGCGGGTATCCTGACGCCTCAACCTTATCCTTCAAAAAAGCATTTATATATGGTGTGAAAAGGTTGGGTAGCTTCTGAAGCCTCCACACCTCATGTATATTCATTATTCTATACCCATGGCGAACGGCTAGGGCCAGCTCAGGGACTTGTATATACACTTCTGATCTTACGCTGGTGGCATGGGCGCCCGCAGGATTTTTTCCAAGGGGGGGCAAAATTTAATGTATTAATAGGTAGGGACCGGAGCAAGCAAAAAACTTTTGACCCCTTAGGAACCAGCAGGTTAATTCTAAGCAAGTTTAGTGTTGCATTTTCTGTAATGGAAAATGCAAATATATATTGTATATACATACAATGCACATGATAACAATCATTTATTTTATTTATAACAGAAACATGATAGAATGAAGAAAAATGCACACTGAAGTAAATGCAAGTAATTTTAAGGGGGGACTTCTGATCAAATAAAAAGGTAGCAACCTTTTATCATGTACACAAATAAAAATTTTCACCCTTTAGGAGGCAGTTGGATACTTTTCAGCAAGTTTAGGATATAAATATTTTCTTAGAAAATATTTATTTTCTTGGCATTTCCAGGGGGGGGGCAAGCGCCCCCCCCCTTGTCCCTACCTGCGGGCGCCCATGGCTGGTGGGGTGTATGGTCACAATCACCATTGTTCTCTTCTTAGTGCAGTAGCTTAGACCCTGATTTTTGAAGTGGACATTCTGGACAAAAGCACCAAACTTGGCTCAAATGTTGTTCAGGACCTTAGCTACCAATTTTTCCCCGGAACCAAGACGCACAACCCTATCTTGGCTGCCATTTTGGAAATCCAAGATGGCTGCCAGCTAGAAATCAACAAACTATTGTGAGGAGTAATTGTAAATAAATAGTCCCTAAACCTACATATTTCGATGCCAGGATTGCTATAAAATAATCAGAATTACCCTTAAATGTTTATTTAATGTAAAATATTTAATAATATAACTATATAATATGTGCTTTTCTGTTTGCAGGTGATTTGTGAACATGGATTGGAGCAAATGCATGGTTTGTCAAGAGAGCAAAGGTGAGACTCTTAAATGTCCACTCAATGCTGTGAGTGGTAAAAAAACTGAAGCATATGCAACATTTATGGAGAATGTCAACGCATTCAAGAATCTTGGAAGACTACCAGTTCCTCTTCTTTTCAATGAAGAGGTGACTGTTGAAGATCTGGTTCAGAATAAAGCTGTGTGGCACAAGTCATGCCATGTTAAATTTAGTAAAGAAAAGCTTGAAAGGGCTACAAAAAAGAGAGAAAGGGCGGATGAAGGTGAAACCAGTTCATCTA
This sequence comes from Bathynomus jamesi, assembly GCA_023014485.1. Classification (NCBI taxonomy): domain Eukaryota; kingdom Metazoa; phylum Arthropoda; class Malacostraca; order Isopoda; family Cirolanidae; genus Bathynomus; species Bathynomus jamesi. The sequence goes on from JAJOZX010005270.1 coordinate 286,660, forward strand.
CGGGGAAGCGGGTTCAGCGGCATCCTATGGACAAAGCAACTTGTGTGTTTTGTCAACAAACACATGGGCATCTTCACGAATTCAGTACATTTGGCGCTGACGTCAATTTACGAATGATGGCTACAGAACTCAGTGACACAGAACTAATGTCTAGAATAGGAGGTGGTGATCTCATGGCCATTGAAGCCAAGTATCATCTGCAATGCTTGACATTTTATCGGAACCGTTACCGCTCACTTTTGACAAAAACAGAGCAAGGAAGAAGGCTATGAAGAAAACTTGAAAGCAAAGGCAATAGTTGAGGTTAATCATGTAGAAAATTGCGTGGAAGAAGGAATCTTTCAAATGAAGTTTTCTGTGCTATTTGATCTGTATCAAAAAAGACCGGGACTTAGGTATTAATAAGGAAATGAACAGAGGACGATTCAGAGAGAAGATTCTGGAGTATTTCCCATATGCCCAGGAAGTGTGTGATGGCAAGAACAAAATCTTAGTTTTTCAGCAGGGAATTCAGGAAATGCTCAGAGAGACAAATAGACAGAATTTTGAAGGAGATACTATGATTCTTGCAAAAGCTGCTAGAATCATACGCAAGGAAATCGTCAACTTTACTGGATTCAAGTTTGCAGGTGCCTTTCCATCTGGTTGTCAACAGGAATCGGTACCTACAACCTTGAAAACCCTTATATCTATGATCACAAATGGTGCTGACGTGAAGGACCAAACACCAGAAGACTCCCCTGCAACTCTCACTGTCTCGCAACTTATCCTTTTTAATTTTAGGAACAAGCATACATCATCCTAAGGTTCGCCATTCTTTGGAAAGAGAACCACCATTGCCTCTGTATCTTGGTCTGAAAATTCATACTGAAATTCGGTCAAAATTAATTACACAACTATATGAATTGGTCTCAGTGTGAGTTATGACCGAATTCTTCAAGTCGAAAGCCAACTTGCAACAGCAGTGTGCCAGAACTTCAAGACCAAAGGAGTGGTTGTACCAGCTCAGTTTCGTCATGGACCATTTATTGTTGGGGCACTTGACAATCTGGATTACAACCCATCTAGTACAACTGCCGTTGGATCATTTCATGGTACAGGGATTAGTCTGTTTCAGTTCCCAACTGTCTCAAACTGTGGAACCGAACAAGGTGATCTTGTGCTACCTTCTCTAGGTTCAAAGGACTTGGAGTTACTCATGTCCTACTCAATTGTACCAGCTGTTGCAATGGACAAAACCAAGGTAGAAGTCCTGAAGTTGTCTAATGTGTCTGACCCTATTGAGGGACACTACCATGAAGCATGTTTCCAGGAAAAGGAGTGGATGAAAGAAGCGTTCAGGATCTTGGAGAAAGACACGATAGGGAAGGGTGATGTTATATCATGGTCAGCATACCACGCTACAAGGCAAGAACAAGATGAAGATCAAATGAAAACCCTTTCCTACCTCCTTCCCTTATTCCATGAAAAGGCCGCTACTCCAGCGATGATCAAGCATGGAATGAATGTTGTTCGGTCTGCTACTGAATTCCTTAACCCCGGGCAAATACCAGTTGTTGCATTCGATGCACCCCTATATGCCCTTGGTAAATTCATTCAGTGGAAGTGGCCAGACACCGACGGAAGACAAGGTCATCGTCATGTTTGGAGGTCTACATACAGAGATGGCCATGTGGAGAACGTATGGAGATTATCTAGAGGGATCTGGGTGGACAAATGCCTTGACACAAGCAGGCATTGCTTCGGCAGGAACTGTTGATTCATTTCTTAAAGCCTCTCATCTTACAAGAACCAGACATGCTCACCAGGTAACAGCTTTGACATTGGCAAAGCTGCAGCATGAAGCCTTTATGGAAACTGTTGGTCCCTATGATGACAAGACAAAGGAAGAGTGGAAGAAGATGGTTCAGGTCAGTCCAACATTCCAATACTGGGAGACAATTCTTCAGATGGAGATAGACGGCCTCATATTCATACGATCACATCGTGCAGGAGACTTTCCATTGTATGTAGAAAGCTTGAAGAAAGTAGTTCCCTGGTTCTTTGCTCTTGACCACCAGAATTACGCACGTTGGCTTCCACTCCACATCCGGGACATGAAGAATCTCCCTCAGCCAGTTATGAATGAGTTTTCACGAAATGGACACTGGGTAGTACACAAGACCAAGAAGAGATTCTCAGCCATGCCTTTAGACCAGTGGTTCTTAACCTTTTTACTACCATGCCCCCTCTAGGAATTGGTCCTTCCCTCCACGCCCCGCTTCAATCAAAATAACATTCTCAATAACTTCTCAATATTAGCCCATGCTCTCGTTAAGAGAATAACAAATACAATTAGAGAAATTCCTGTTTCTAGGGGGGCGCGCCCCCCCGGTTAAGAACCACTGCTTTAGACCAAGCGCATGAACAAAACTGAGAAAGTCAAAGGTTCAGGAGGCGCGGTGGGTCTGACTGAGAATCCAGTGGCATTCAAGAAGTGGATGGTAGCAGGGCCAGAACAAGCCAGATTGATTACTGAATATGAAGACGAAAACCTTCCAGAAACTGAAGACAACAACTTCCACCACGAAGAAGGACTATCTACACAGAGAAGATTCAAGGATCATGTTTCTAATCTCGTTGAAGTCTTCCGTGATATGGGAAATCCATTTTGTGATAATGGGAATGAGTTACTGGCCTTAGACATAAGGAATGTCATGGATGAATCTGTGGTCCATACAGTGAGAACTATAAAGGATTTGGGTAAGGAGTAATATAGCCGATACTACAAAGAAGTTGTCACAGATTGTACAAGGTCAATTCATACACCGATCAAGAAGAACTCGCTTGCCCTCTTCAGATGTCCTCGGCCGAAATCTCAGGTACGGAATGTTGGGGGAATCCAACTACTGAAGAACGATGTTGCTCTATTCTCTCATCTGTATATTGTTATGCAACATCGGCATAGTGACATGGATGCATTCTTCCAACACGAGAATCACCCCTTTCCTTCTTCCCTATCTGATGGTGGGAAATTGCGGTTTGGGAAAAAGTCTGACCTACTGAAAATCATTACATTTGAAAACAAGGACAACCCTCCAGATCCTTTTGATGTGAAACTTCTTGATGGAGCTGCCATCGTCCATTTGCTGTCTACTGCAGGTGTTACCAACTTTGAAGAGTATGCAGATCGTGTATTCGTCCCTTATCTCATCAAACAGTTAGAAACTTGCCAGCGAATTGACATCGTCTGGGATACCTACACTGCAAGCACCTTAAAAGAGACTACCAGAGGAAAACCGGGGAAAAGGAATCAGAAGAAAGGTTGAAGGAAAAACCAAATTACCCCTAAATTGGCATGACTTCCTTCGAGACTCTAGAAACAAGCAAGAACTGTTCGCTTTCCTATCAGACAAGGTTGCTGCAATGGAAGTTCCTAACAACAAAGAAGTTGTTATTACATCAGGACCTGAAGTCATCATCAATGGGGCCGACCGCACAATGCCAAGATGCGACCATGAGGAGGCAGACACTAGACTGTTCATTCATCTTCAAGATGCAATAAAGGAAGGGCACATTAACTGCATGATCAGAACTGTAGACACGGATGTTATTGTCATTCTAATAGGAAAATTCCATCACTTGACGTCCATAAGATCTGAAGTAAATATTTGGGTTGGTTTTGGCACTGGGAAAAACCACTTACCATCATATTAACACAATCTGTGCCTCTTTGGGTGAAGAGAGATGCACATCCCTACCACTGTTTCACTGCTTCACGGGATGTGATACAACATCATCCTTTTACGGAAGGGGCAAGAATACGGCATGGGCAGCATGGCACTATTACCCTGAGGTAACACAAGCATTCACATTCATGGCACGAAATCCATTTGCAGATGTTGACGCCGAAACTCCCCACTTCAAGCTTCTTGGACGGTACACAGTTGTCCTCTATGACAACACCAGTGACATTGAACGTGTAGATGAGGCAAGAAAGGTCATGTTCTGTCAGAAGGGAAAAGCTATGGAGACCCACCAACTCAGGATGCTCTTCTCCAACACACCAGGAGGGTCACATACCAGGGAGGAATATGGTCGACCTGTGAGAGAAGTGAACAGAATCTTCCAACTCCTGAAGGATGGGGATGGACCTTTAGCGAAGAGTCCCAGTCATGGACACCAGTTTGGACCACAAGACCAGTAGCATCTAAAGCTTGCAGCGAATTGGTCAAATGCGGCTGCAAGAGCAAGAGTGGATGTGGCACCAGGTGTGCTTGCAAGAAGGCCAGGTGGAAGTGTACAGAACTGTGTAGCTGCAACTGTGCAGTTTAACATATAGCGTCGAGCGGGGTGAGTTGGGACAGTTCGGGACAGGGGGTGAGTTGGGACAGTAGGCATTGCAATGCTAAATGCCAAGATATTTCCATTTTATGGTGCCCATTTAATAGCCCTGCCCTTACTCTACAAATGTTATTAATACAAGTTTTCTATAGAACCACGAATAATGCATGAAAATTGTGCAAATATGAAAGGGTAGCATTTTGACCTTTGTAGAATTTCATTTTTTAAAATGCACATATTTTGCCAATTTTCCTCTCCCACATTCAGTTATAGAGCTAAAGGTCTACTTTTTGGTGGGTGAAATCTTCAATTGTTATAGTTTCGTTGATTTTTCTTAAACATGGTTTTCTTGAACATGGTTTTTGTGTTAAAATATTCACGATTTTCACTGTATATGTTGTACGAAGTGTGATTTCTGCAGTAAACATACTTCTGATCAGCTTAAAAGTTGTTTTATTGATCTGATCATGCCAAAAAACATAGTTTGATGCCAAACATGCCAAGGGAATTCTCTATTGAAACTTATATCAGAAATTCCATTTTGTCTATGGCGGCCATCTTGAAATCCAATATGGCGGCCAAGTAATGGTCTCTGAAGGTGGTTCCGGGGATATTTTTAATTGTTGGTCCAAAATATACAAGTAGGGAAAGTTTGGTGCTTTTGTCCGGATTGTCCACTTCAACTTGTTTAGCTGCCCTACTATCTGCGCACTTCACGCACAGGGGAAACGAGCTTGTGATATATAACGACGGGTAAGATCGGCATCCATAAATAGCGAGGGGGGAGCACGTCTACGAAAGAGTCAAAAGTAGCGCTCATTAAAGTTGGCTGAAAACTCCTCGATGGTTGGTATAGCGGGACCCACCATTTTTTTAGGTGCGCCTACGGGGTACGGGTTGTTGTTCATCATTTAGGGGTATAAAGAACAGAAGTCGTAGTAATGGAGCTTCACACCCTCCGTTGGCGGAAAGTATAGCTTGAAGGGATTTGTACGCCCTCCGAACAAGCTATCACCGCATTTGAGAGGCTCCAGCACCATTGAACGTTTGATCGTGTTTATTTCTTCACGGTACTGTCCATCTGCATCCATCCGCGCATCATACTCATGTTCCCACGAAACTTTGTGAGTGAACTGGGATCCTATAAGTTGATCGCGGGTGCGGGTCCACGCAAGACAGTCGGCAGGAGATCTACCCTGGATATCTCCTACGATTCCACCTTCAGGGCGGGGGCATCCGTGCCACCAACAGCCGTTAAAGGAGTACACAGTCTTCTCGCCAGTGGCATGGTTTTAGCTTAGACCATCAACCCAAAAAACACGACCAATAACCTTAATGGGTACTTCGTCCGTGTTGCGAGCATGCTTTATGTATACACCTGTCTGCTGTTGTAGGTGTATCAGCCAGTAAATAGCCTTGTGACCATAACTGCGGGGGTTATTTCTGTGGATAATGGCTAAAGTGTCTTTAGGCATGAAATTGTTCTTGAACACCGTAAAACATGAGGCGATGGTGGTTGCGACTTGCAACGGATCGCATTTGAAACAGCGTATGTACATCCTTCTAAAGGCTTGAAAGCATACTCTAAGCACGCGCACATCATTCACGCAATAACGCTCACATTCATCAGCTATATTATAAGGATTACATTCATTAAAACTGGTGTAGTTTCGATCAAAATCTTCACGCCCATCTGTGCTCATACATTCATACTGTAGTTAAAGTATTGTTTGGGTGGAGGTAGTCCTACGTAATTTAAAGTTTCGCTAGTGAGGAATGTGTAAGGGAAATAACCTTTTGAAACTTCAGCGGATACGCCCATTACCTTGGGTAGCTTTGCTAATTTAGGTGTGAATAATAAAGTGTCTTTAAACTGTACATTACCTTTTATTTGCATCGGTATTAGTTTGTTGCCTCCTTTCAAGGGATTACCTGTAAACATCTCAGAGGACTCGTGCTCAAGCAACTCCTTATAAAGGAACTGTGTGTCAAATTTTGACCCGTTATGGGCGAGAATATAGTCATTTTTTTAAAACTTTTCCGCTAACTTGACAATATAGGACACAAAGAGTTTTACAGGGCTATCGTGTGCAAGCGTTTTAAAAACGTTTATCCGTTTACCACATTTGACACTCATCACACTCGATCTCCATACACTCATCACAGATAGTCTGGCTCACAAGTAAATGCAGAATAACCTCTTTGGTTTCAGCGTTCGTGTATGTTTCTATATCGTAGTACACAGTTATTCAAGGGTTGTTTTTAAGCTTGGCATCTTTCATATAACATACATGCTTTACCCCAACCGCCTTATATTCCTCATGGGCTGCAGAACAGTGAATTTCATCACATTTGTGCTTGAAATTTCCCCAATTATCCATCATATGAAGCATACCGCATTCACAGATTCTCATTTTCCGGCACGTACCATTTGATTTATGGAGCTCAAAACAGATATTATTGAAAAATGTGCGTCTACACACATCACAATCCCTCTTCTCAGCTACAACTACACGGCTTTCGCATTTGGCACTTTTACACTGCTCACATACCATGTGGCAATCTTTACAATGTTTCACTATATCGTCCGCGAACTCGATACACCCCTTACACAAATCATGATGTCGTCCATATTTTCGACTTTTGTCATAACTTGCGTAAAGGCACCTTATATTACGGATGGGGAGATACGTTGTCCCTGACAGTCCTAAAATAAGTTGGGGTCTTGTACGATCTCTCACACAGCTTTTAAAAACATACACAGTTCTACGACGATCATCCAGTCCAAATACAACTATACGAACATTCATTTCCTGTTCTATCCTTCTCAGCTCTTCAGGACCTATATTACAGTCAAACTCAAGTTTACAATCTACAGCTAGTTTACGGGCATGTCCCACTACGGTTGGTAGCCAAATTTTTTGGGTCCGTGTATTTAGTACAGTAAACATACGAGCTAGGACTACTGCTATAAAGCTGCAGCCACGATCGACGTTTATATGCCGTCTAAAAATGGCCTCAGAATTGAAGTTAAGAGTATAAGGTGTGGCGCTATGACCCGCAACACGGAATACACGGTCAATATTTACCGTGAAGTTGTCCATATTGAAGGCTATATACTACTTTGAGAGGTCTGCATTATACGGGCTAATATATACTTTATATCTTCAGCTGCCAAACGTCTTAACGGTATTACCACCCAAGAATCATCTACATTTCCGTCATCTGATCCGAATCCAAAGGACATCCTCGTCATGACTTCACGCTCGTCGCGGTTCTGAAGGACAAACTCTACAATACGTTCAACTATGTCCGTAGTCCGTGTTCAACACCATTGCTATACATGGAGCTAGGATCAACCCTGACTATATACCGATTTCTAGTCAAGGCCGGGGTGGGGTTGCGGTGCGCACCAACTCGAATGTTATGTCAGCCTCAACAGAACGGCTACTGTGGATGTGAATAAGGGGTATATTTGAAGGTACTATTGTGGGGGTTGTGACGTAAGACGTTGAGGGTTGGGGCTCTATTACTGGGGTCTAACAACCGGCAATCCTGGACGCTTTATACCTGACGTGGAGGGTTCTTCATCACGCCTCCGCTTTGAACTGGCGCATGCTACAGGTGTCGCTGGTGAGGGCTCGTCGGCGGGGATGACTCTGTAGCTGGAGGTCAACGGGTCGTCCGTGATATCGATGATGGGGTGCTGTACATCATCATTCACGGTTCTGTGGAAGAAGAAAACAAAATATAAGGAGCAGCACTCTATTTGTAATATTTTGTAAATGGCCACTTAGGGTGTGACGTGTTAGAAATGGAATCTGTAGAAAAATTCAGGTTCACGAGCCCATCCACATGTATTATATCTGGACCTACAGGATGTGGTAAAACGGTGTTTATGCTTAAAATCATTAAAGAAAAGGGGAGATGTTCTCAAAATTTGTGCATAAAGTTATATGGTGCTATTCGACGTATCAATCAGTGTTCAACGAGTACCAAGATGATTTTTGTTCCACAAGGGGGTCTATGACGTTAATTCGTTAAAGGGAAATGAACATACAGTCATTGTAATTGACGACTCATGTTGGAGATGGATAAAACGTTTGCCGAGACATTTACAGTATTCTCCCACCACTTAACATAAGCGTGTTTTCATCATCAGAATCTATTTTTCAAAAATAGATACATGCGCGATGTGTCGCTAAATACGCAATATCTAGTCTTATTCGCGCAACGTAGAGATGTCACAAATTGGGGTATTAGCCAATCAAATGTTCCCGAATCAGCGTAAGGAGTTTTTGGAGGTTTATAAAGAGGCCACAAACCAGCGTTATGGATATTTGCTTTGTGACCTTCACCCGCGAAACACGTTTAGGGTGCTTCTAAGAACGAATATATTCCCAAGCGAACCTGAAACGGTGTATATTCCAGAATGACAAATAGGCTAAAGAAATACCGTGAATTAATAAAAATCTATCAACGATTGCCACGGGCGCTGCAACAGATGTTTGTTAAAAATATCGACTCTGACTTTTTAAAATGCATCTGTGAAATCTGTCTTAATGTTATAAAATGTAATGTACCAATGAAACCCTCTCAGAAGACTCGCTTACGTCGTTACAAGAACATAATACGAGCGCTCGCTCATAAAAGTCAAACTGTGGGTAAGAAAAAGCGCATTATTGTACAAAGAGGAGGATCATTCCTGCCATCTTATTTTCAGTTTTGGGTCCTTTACTGACTAGATTAATATAATGAAGAAGGTGGTTGTGATTCCGCACGAGGTGTATGCTTCATTGCAAAGTTCAAAGACTCCAGACACGGTTCTAGAACCCCGTAAAAGTAGGCTTAAAAGAATGGAAAACGAGTTGCTAGCCCTATTAAACAGTGAAAAGTCACCTGATGAGAAAAGGATCTTGTACCAAGAGGCTTTGCAGAAATTTCTTCATGAGTACGAAGATTATAAACATCCTACAGAGCTCCCGTGGTTATTAGGCACAGCGAGTAGTGCTGAGCATAGCGACACAGGACCTGGCCAACCAAAGAACAACGGAACACAACACGAACATGTGCTAAAAAACAGCCTCCCACATACATTGAGGAATAAAGGGTTGTCTTTATAATCTATTGAGTGAGGACCCATCATACAGTGGACCGATACAGGCGAGGTCATTGTTGAAGGAACAAGGGTACAAGGTCCAATATCGTTGATATTGTTCATGATCTGGTGAGAAAGTGGGACAGACCCTCACCAACAGGATGGAAGCATATTAAAGCAAGACTACAACAAATAAATGTCCCCAAAACATTGATAGGTAATCTGAATAGGTTAAAAGACTTGGACAAGTCTCGCATGTGTCACAACTGAGTACGCCATCGCCCCCAGCAGTAGCAGTGTCTCTGAAGAGGAGAAAGAAGAGAACAAACGGTCAACCTTATCCACGTGCTCTAAAATACGCAAATGGCTAACATATTAAGTAAACGCTATTATGACATTTCTAACCCCGCCTCCTATGGTGGCGTTAATAGACTGTACAGAGGTGTTTACGGTGTAAGGAAAAAAGATGTTGAGAGATTTTTGCGGGCAGGATGCTTATACACTTCATAAACCGGTGAGAAAAAGGTTTAAAACGGCCAAGACAACAGCTGCCTCGATTGACTCTATTTGGCAGGCATTTAACAGACATGCAAAGATATTCAGTGTATAACGACGGTTACCGCTACATCCTATTCATAATAGACGTATTCTCTAGATACCTGTGGTTAATATCCCTGAAAAATAAATCGCCTGAAACAGTTGATAAAGCGACCAAAACGTTGATGTTGAAAGAAAACAGGATTCCTGGCTTTTTTTGTACGGATATGGGGAAAGAATTTATAGGACGCACTTTTCAGAACATCCTGGCAGAGTTTAATATCAGCTATTACACTAACAATTCTATACATAAGGCCTCTTTAGCTGAAAGAGTTCAACGTACCATAAAGGAACGCATGCACCGATATTTTACACAAAAACACATACAGATATATAAACGTTCTCGGCTCATTGGCCTCATCCTACAACCGCTCACATCACCGTACGATTGGCACAACGCCTAACGAAGTTTTAGAAAGAGGTACCTGTCGATGTGAGAAGAGATGCACCGCCACACTGCGCGTTTCAAAATCAATGATTATGTAAGGCTGTCACGTTCGGAGAATAAATTCGCGAAAGGGTTTGAGCAAGGATGGACGCGCGAAATTTTTAAAGTTCGTGCTATGAGACCTAAAGGTGAGGTAATGATGTATTACATTGAAGATATGAATGGGGAAGAAATCGCAGTAGGGTTTTACCACGAGGAGTTGCAGAAAATGGCATTTAATTTAGGAAAAAACGTGTTTAAAATTGAGAAAATTATAGGTAGCAAAGGCTCAGGAAAGAGAAAAATGTACCTGGTGAAATGGCTGGGTTACCCAGAAATCTTCAACACCTATATAAAAGCTGATGCAATAATGAAGCTTAAATAGTATGCAACATGGCGCCTGACCGTTTCTACGTCACACTCCCGTCCTCCTCGTCCCTGTCTGTACACCCTAACAACACCCTCGCCAACTTTGTGACAGAACTCCATGGACCCATTGAATTGGAGCGTGATTCGTATGAGGTGGGGTTATGTGAACTTCAGTTAGCCACCAAATTTTTAACTCTTGAAAATGAACAAATCATATTTCTGATCCATAGAAGAACGATGAGTGCGAAAAATAGGCATAACCTTAGACAATACTATTCGTTCAACCCTGTGCGGTGAGGAACGGTACTATAGCACAAATGTATCGCTAGGAATCGGGCATTATGATACAGCCATGGACATTGTGACGGGTTTAAACAAGAGTCTTGAAAAGTCGTACTTGACAAACGATTTACTTTTTGAAGTCGTAAACATAGACACGCCTGCATGCACATTGAAGCTAAAGTCAACGCTTAGTAGAAATATTAAAGATAAAGAGCTGTTCACAATTGTGGCTGAGGACCGATATAGCGCAGCCTTCCAAAGAGATACCTTTCACGAGGCACAGCATGACTTGTCCAGCTTAATGTATCAATTGAAGATGGAGAAATTGGGTGAAAGCTCTCCGCCCCCAGACATGTGCTATATTTACAGCAATATTGTAGAGCACCAATTTGTTGGGGACACCCAGGCACGTCTGCTGCCAATCGTGCACATCCCCAACCATAGAGGGAAAAGTTTGAGCATTACATATGACAAGCCCCATTATGTAAATGTTGCGACTAATCTGTTAACCAACATCTCAATATATATAAGGACGATTGAGGGAAAAGATTTCCCATTCGGTGATGGGAGCTTAACAGTGAAACTACACTTTCGTCTTTTATAACGACTCGAAGACCGTTCGCAGTATACCGAGGAGTGAGGTACCAGCGTGGGAGTGGCCTTGGTTCCATTTTTTCATTCATACTACGCACCGTTGTTCCCCTGTTGAAGAGGGGGCCAGGTACCTAGGGCGGAAGGCGTTACAAGCAAGTTTTAACACGGCAGAAGACATAATGGGGGTCACTAAGCCTAAAGAAGCTCTAAAAAAAACATTTAAAACGTACAAGGGATGAAATCATCAAAGATGCAGAGAGAAAAATGCGTGGCTGCGGAAAGAAGAGATCTGCCAGGAAAAAGGGGTTACCAGCGCGTGGCGGAAAGAAGAGATCTGACAGGAAGAAGAGGTTATCATCACGTGGCATTAAACGTAAAAGGAAACCGAAAACTGATATAAGCTGAGGACACTACTCTCACGAATCATAGGTTGACTAATACTTGTCGTGGGAGGTGGTACTATTTCTGTCTCGTCATGGCACGTTTCATCCATCCGTGTAGTTCCACAGTCGCTCCCACTTGTCGTGGGAGGTGGTACTATTTCTGTCTCGTCATGGCACGTTTCATCCATCCGTGTAGTTCCAAATGCTGTAAATCGGAACTGTCCCTCTTTGATATGCCCCCTACTGAGGTCTCTATCGAGCATAGTGACTTTATTACAATTAACCCATTAAACACAATTGGTTCGCCCAGTGCCCCTATAGAATTCGTGATACCCAGCTCAAGCCCTTACTTTTTTGATCCGAGCTGCATGCACATGTATGCTAAACTGCGTATAGCCCATTCTGATGGGACGGACTGCGATGATAGTTACTCTGCCTACCCTGAAACCAACTTTTTACACTCCATATTCAGCCAGTGTGACGTATATTTAAATCAGGTCAACATCTCGGCAGACACGGGGTACTACCACCTACGAGCCTATCTGGAAAATGTCCTCAACTTTTCAAAAGAAGCGAAGGAAACCTTTTTAACAGCCGAGGGTTATTACCACACTAAAGATGAAAATGGAATAAAAGATAAATTTAAAAATTCTAAAAAAAAATATACGAATGTTTTGGGCGCTTGCATACAGACTTCACATTCCAGGAGAAGTTGCTTATGGACGGGGTGGATATGAAGTTGAATCTTACCCGCACGATTCCTGAGATCTGCGTAAATTTGGGGTCTGATCAAGAAGGCGCGAAACCCGTTGTGATAAACATCATGGAAACGTATTTGCGTATACGCCGTGTGAAATTAAGCTCCCCGAAACAAATAGAAATTGAGAAAGACTTAATACACGCCACAGTAAAATACCCAATTAACAGGGTGCAGATCAAACTGTACACGGTCCTCGCAGGCTTGGCGTCGAAGCAGATAGAAAATGTTGCCCTAGGCGTCCTACCTAAAAGGATATTAATTGGCATGCAGGACCACGCCTCGACGAATGGAAAATATAAAAAGAGTGCCTTTAAATTCGAGAATTTCGGCCTAAAAAATATTACTCCACGTAAATGGGGTTGCTCTGGGGGAGACTGAATATGCGAGAGCATATAGTCTGACTCATAATACAGGCGCATGTGACGAGCTTGGTTTTGGTGTAACGCAGAAAGAATTTGTCGAAGAATTTAACATTTATTCATTTGAAATTACGCTGGACTTGTCGGCTGATACAGATACGCATTTAAGCCGACAGCAGAGTGGGAATATCTCAGTTAGGTTGGAATTTGTCAAGCCTATAGACGCGCCTATAAGTGTACTAGTTTACCTCGAGGCACAGGCACTAATAGAAGTTGATCGTTTCAGGAACGTGGTCAGACTTTTAGAATGGATGTGCGTACACTCCAGAGAGTGATGAAAAGTGACCGTTTCGCGCGCTCAAAATTTATCGGAGTATTCGCGAAGAATGAAATATTAAATCTGCCAAGTACGCGAAATTGGTACGGGATTATCGTTAACACTGACATTGTGGGGGGTGAGGGGATTCATTGGTTTGCAATCTTTTTTAAAAATAGGGAAAGTACTATTTTGATTCACTCGGTTTTCCGCCATGGAATGATTCGGCAATTGCGAAGTTTATAGCCCAACTAGGTGTGCCTGAGATTATTTGGTCCCCATATCGTTTCCAAGGATATTATACTGAAACATGTGGGTTGTATTGCATTTTATTTCTCATGCACATGTCACGTGGGAAGGGATTTATGAATTTTTAAAAATTATTCAATTTGTGGGACAATTGAACGATAAATATGTATGCAAACAGATAAAAAAAAGAGGTTCCCATACGTTAGTACCCCCTGTAATGTGTAAAGGCATATATCTATATTGTGTAAAGTTGTATATACACATTTGTAACTAACCAATGAGTCTTATGTATCGGATACTGGTTCCGCTTTGTACATGTTTTCTGCTATTTAATAAATGAAAATATATTGCGTTTTGTTCTTAACCTCAAAAATATACTTACATTATCTCCTCCACGATCTGGCACTCGCTGGTCCAGATGTGTGCCAATACCACGACATCTGTATTCAGATCACTGTGTTGACTGGGCGGAGACGTGCCCCTTTCATTTACCGCCCTTTCATCAAAAGTAGCTATAATACGATCTAGCTCGGATTCGGCCCTGTAATTAAAATAGAGATTAATGTCACGAAATTGGATGCAGATAACTCGTCTTGTGCCAACCATATATATATATATATATTATATATATATATATATAATCATATAATCACCATGGCAACAGAATAAAAAATATTTTTGAAAATGCATTTATCGCGATATTTTAGTTATCACCGATTGAAACTAATTATAAACGGGAAACAATACAAACTATTTTTCAAAACAATTATGTATATTATTTAAGTTGGTGCAATTAATTACTAATTTTAGCGGTCTATGATCTGGACTGAGAGAACGAAATCATGCAAAATATGAACATTGACAATAAGATCCTCTAAATTATTGCCACTGAGATAGTGATCAATCCAGCTAGTACCGCCATTTATATCTGACGTACGTAAAATTATTACTATTTATACCTAGTAATTCTACATCGTTTATACTTTATCGTAAATAATAATAATAATGATAATATTAATAATAATATTACTACTACTACTACCACCAATAATAATAATAATATTACTACTACTACCAATAATAATAATAATTTTAAAAGGACTTATTTTATTTGGATAAAAAATCAACCCATTTAACAGAAAATTGTGAGCAGTAATAGGATAAATTTATTTCTTCTTGAGGGGTCGACCGCAATAAAACTCCAGCATATAATATATAAGTTAGGTTAGGCACTTTGGGGCTACTTACACTTCGGCAGCGTCTTGGTTGATCGGCTCCGCCGTTTCGTCAATTTTCCGTAACATTCTGGCTAGATAATTAGTAATTTCGTATGAGGCACTAGCGGTAAATGCAAGAAACTGATGCTCTGCGTTGAGATTCTCTCTTTACAAGGGGGCCTGTGACCAACCGACAAAGCACAGTCGCTAGCATCTTATTGGCTGGCGGTGAAATTTTGGGCGGGTCTTGACGCATAGGCCTGCATATCGGCCAACCAGGCGTCCTGGGATCCGTCCACAAGGATGTGATTGGCTGTTCTGTGAATTCTGGGGCGTTTCAGATGCCCCCGTTCGTGGAGAGACGCGTTACGACTCGATTCTCGATTTTGTATTCAAGAGAGGGAGGGATGGGGGGAGGGAGAAAACGTGTTATTGCCTGTACATCCTCGTTGGTCGGGGAAGGAAGGGTTTTCCTGATATTGGAAGATATATTCACGTATGGATGAGAAAAACACGGTTTATGATACCATAAAAGTGGAAGATATTTTATTACCCATAAAGGACAGGCAAATATATATATATATATATATATACAGGGTGGGCGGAAAGTAGCTCCCTATTTTGGATTGGTAAAAAAATACGTATATTATCCATTTATTTCAGAAGAAATAATATGAAAAGGTAGGCATACATGGTAGGTTTTCTCTGAAATTCAATGTGGGCTCCAACTCTTTCCACCAGCTTCTGGAGCCGCCCAGGAATGGCGTCCACTGACTTTAGCAGGAACTCCGGCGGGATGGAGGACATGACTTCCCGAATTCGGTCCTCCAGTTCTTCCAATGTCCTCGGTTTGGTGCGGTAGACTTCTTCCTTTACCCACCCCCAAAGAAAAAGTCGCACGGTGTCAAGTCGGGGCTCCTGGCTGGCCATTGATGTGGACCACGACGACCACATCCAACGCCCATGGAAGTGGGCATCCAGCCACTCACGGACAACAAGAGCGAAGTGCGGAGGGGCGCCATCTTGCATAAATATCAGATCGTCGATGTTCTCCCATGTGCTGACAACCGGCCAGACCTCGTTTCGCAACATAGCAAGGTACCGCTCAGCATTCATGGTGTTGCGCAGAAGGAACGGGCCCACAACCTGATCTGAGGTCATACCACACCACACCGTTACACTGAACCGATTCTGCCGTTTTTCAGCGGTAACCGTGCGACTTCTTTCTTTGGGGGTGGGTAAAGGAAGAAGTCTACCGCACCAAACCGAGGACATTGGAAGAACTGGAGGACCGAATTCGGGAAGTCATGTCCTCCATCCCGCCGGAGTTCCTGCTAATTCAGTGGACGCCATTCCTGGGCGGCTCCAGAAGCTGGTGGAAAGAGTTGGAGCCCACATTGAATTTTAGAGAAAACCTACCATGTATGCCTACCTTTTCATATTATTTCTTCTGAAATAAATAGATAATATACGTATTTTTTTACCAATCCAAAATAGGGAGCTACTTTCCGCCCACCCTGTATATCAGAGATGTTAAAAAACGGTTTTTTTATGTCCGTTTTTTTTGTCGTTTTATTTGTTTTTTAGTTTTTTTTTGTTTTTTTTAATAATTAATATAGATATTGCCAATTTAATTATAAGGTATACTTTTGCAATGATATATATTATAAAAATAAATAAATAAATAATAAAATAGGCCATATGGTACCAGTATAGAATGGCCTTTTCAGCCTATTTACAGAAAAAAACTGGCCTCTTGCACTGAAAGTCTTATATCTTAGATCCGTTAAACTTGCGAGAACACTGGCTGGGAGCTGACTGCCCATTGTCCAACCTTTCCAGGACTCTCCCATCCATGCCTCGGATTTTGAATCTCCCACTTAACTATCCTTTAGACCCGCGATGACATATTTTCCCCCCGAGACCATCCATATATATACATACACATACACCCATATACCAATATATGTTACACACTATAGTGGAGCCACTTATATACACATTTATATCTATTATATACCCCATACACACGCATACATCCAGAATTCCAGATACATACGCACACATACTCACATATATACCTACACAAACTCATACACCTCTATTTCGCCCTTTCATTACCTCCGAAATCATTTAGCACATACAGTAATATCCATACAGCCAAAAGAAACTGATTAAGCACAGACAGAGCAGCAAAGCTAGTATTTATATCCCAAAATGCAAAATTCCAAGAAAGTGAAGTAAAACATGGTGCTACATTGGCTTCGTCAACATTCAAATCTGCAATAAGTACCAGTACCTGTGATATTGAAACTATATGCTCTAATCAATCTAGTGATAATGATTCTTCAATGGAAATAGAATCAGATAATGAAAGTTAAACAGCATTAGGTTAACACAAAGGTCAATATACTGCACGGTCATTGCAGTTAAATATATATATATATATATATATATATATATATACACACACACTGGTATTCTTGCCAATCACAATTATATATATTGTTTTATACCAGTATTATGTATTTTTTATTATGTATATTATACCAGTACCTGTGATATTGAAACTAGCATATATGCTCTACCCAATCTAGTGATAATTCTTCCATGGAAATGAAGGTTAAACAACATTAGGTTAACAAAAAGGTTCAAAAAAGGTGAATATTTTTTTTTCTATCTGGAATATATATACTGGTACTCTTGCCAATCAATTATGTACGGTATATTGTTTGAAACAAGGAAGAATGTTTTATGTTCTAGTTAAAAAATATATATACATATAAAAAATGAGGGTTTGTTTTTTTTCTATTATATACTTTTTGCGTGATTCAGTTTTTCTAAAAGATGACTATATATACTAGGTATAACTGTATAAGCATGGTAGTATAGTAAATTATAGGTAATACTAATATACTTATTAGATTAAAGGAAGAAAAATATGGAATAAGTTTAAAACAATAAAAAACAAAAAAAACAGTTTTAAACAAAAAAAACGACTCAATAAAAAACGACTCACATCACTAATATCAGATTAGAAGATCGTTTACGACATATAATTAAATTTTTGGTAGAAAGACAAGAAAAGCTTTGGTCACCATGGGGCTTGAGAGAGAGACTTTTTTCCTGACCATTAGGGTATCCTGGGTAGCGAGGCCCCATACATACACATTAACATCAACTTGTTGATTCACGCATGACGTGGGCTTTACATTCCAATTTTCAGAACGAAGATTAATAAATGTTTAAGTCTTTCCACCATGGTCAGTTTTTTTCTCATCCCGCTTTGCTTCGAATTTATCTACACCGGGCTTCGTTAATGTGAGGCAAGATTAGAGGCGGATTTCGAGCCTTTTCGCAGTTTTTCTAAGTAATAAAAAAAAAAAAATATATATATATATATATATATATATATATATATATATATATATATATTAGTGATGGGACGATACCAAAATTTTTAACGATTCCGATTCCGATACCACTAAAAAGTCTCGATTCCGCTACGATTCTCGATTCCGATTCCGATTCTCAATATTTTTAAATATAATTCTATACTTGTTTTTCTGGAAATTGTCATATTTTACTCTGGTAAGATTAACTATTTACATTATGAGTATGGTAATATAAATTATAAATTATAATAGATTGGTTTAAAAATAAAAATCAACTAAGTTGTAACAATTCATTTTAATCTTCTTGATTACACATCATGGATATACATGTTTTAATGTAGAGCCACAATACAATAAAAATAAAATTTGTTATCCTCTTTCATTTAAATTTTAAAGTTTACATTGCAAAACTGATTCAATTAAAAGTTAAAGAATCGTTTTAAGAATCGGAAATCATGGTACAATTCTCTCGATTCCGATTCCGATTCCTGAAAAATGCTCGATTCTTCCGATTCCGATTAATCGTCCCATCACTAATATATATATATATATATATATATAGCGCCAAAATTTTCTAATTTTTATAGGTGTGTTGGTGGCATGTGATAGCCTCGGGGTTATAATTTAAAATGGGTATCATAAAAGTGGAAGGTATTTAATTACCCATAAGGGACTGCAAAAGGCTTCTGATGGACTGGGCATTATAATTTAAAATGCGTCTCATAAAAGTGGAAGATATTTTATTGCCCATAAAGGACAGGCAAACGTTTTAGATTTTATTTTTAAGCGACACTGATGAAAAAGGCTTTGATACGGGATGTTACAACAAAGATGCGTTCTTGTGTATTCATTATTAATAGGGTTCTGAAAGAGAATGAAAATAAAACTATGAAAAAATTATGAAAATAAAATTTTGAAAAAAATTTAGAAATTTATACATTTTTAACACATTAAACAAATAAAAGTGTTTTAAAAAAATGTGTCCGATTTCATTGAAATAGATAGTTAATTCTGGGACACCCTGTATAATATATATATATATGGGGATAAGCTCAGATTAGAAGGTCGTTTACGGCATGTAATTAAGTTTTTGGTAGAAAGACAAGAAAAGCTTTGGCCCGCATGGGGCTTAATTGAGAGAGAGAGACGAGGCAATTCTTGTTTATAACTGTGACGCATGTATAGATGTACACCATCCCATGGCTATCACCATGGTTATCAACCGCCACTGTTCTCGAATCCAATTTATTTTTTATCATTAGGCCATGGCTATCACCATGGTTAGCATTTTTTTTTCCGGCGAGGGTGTTCTTTTTCCGTGCGACTTGATTTACACCCACCTAGGACTAGCGGGGGTCATTAGGGTACGCTGAGTAACGAGACCCGATCTGGGGTGCGAAGCCAATTCTTTTCTTTCCGTACGAATTGTTTTGCACCCACCTTAGACCTACGGCGATCATTAGGGCGCCCAGCAACCGGACGCACGGTGCTCGAACCCCGCTCCTTTTAACGCACATAAACGTACACTGCCAACTTGCTGTTGCCTACGGCGCCCAGCAACCGGATGTACGGTGCTCGAACCTGCCAACACGCGACGCACATGTATCAACTGATGCCCGGTGGCACTGGCTGATTAGGGGCCCTATAAGAGAGCGGCGGTAAGGATGAATTGTTCATATGCGCTTGGCAGCTGCCGAGCGAGCATCTCTTAGGTTAGATTCATTGCAGCTTGGAGGATAACTCCAAGTTGCCCCTCCTCCATTTTGGGGGTGCCTTGCAACAAAGAGGGGTGGGAGTTGCAACAAAGGGGGGTGGGGGTTGGCACTATGAGGGTGGGGTGGCACTCTTGCAACATTATGTAACATTTGCAGTTGCATTTCCACTCACATTTTGCGCCGATACTACTGGTATCAGATACAGAAATGATAAATTTCTTAAATTTTACAATACGTTTTCGAAAATCCCACCGTCAACCTCAATGCACTTTGCAACTCGTCTGCGAAGATCGCGTGTTGTTCGTCTGAGTTGATCTTGACGTTCCTTTATGCGGGCAGCAGCATCCAAAATGCGCGCGAGCAATTCGTTTCGTGTATCCACCTTTCTTTTGTAAACTTTACTTTCATCCACCCCGACAAACAATAATCTAACGGGGAGAGGTCTGGAGACCTTGGTGGCCATTGAATGGGACCACCGCGGGGGGAGGAAGAGCTGCGCGCGCATCACATTCAAACAGCTCTATCTCCGTAACCGTTGGGAATTGGACACATGTTCATATGAACTTTTTTTCTGACAATTACCAATACTATCACCCGAAGTATTGACCTTTACTCCTGAAACATCTGTGTATATATGTATATATATATATATATATATATATATATATTATATATATATATACACACATATATATACACATATATTATACACACACCTATATATATACATATACTTATATATATATATATACTTATA
>JAJOZX010005270.1:310000-320214 GCA_023014485.1 Bathynomus jamesi
ATTATATATATATATATATATATTTTATATTATATATATATATATTTATATATATATGTATATATTATATATTATATATATTTTTATATATATATATATTTTTTTACATATATTTTTTACATATATATATTTTTTATATATATATATATATATATATATTATATATATCTATATTTAGATATATGTATATTTTAGATATATATATGTATATTTTATATATATATATGTATATTTTAGATTATATATATATATATATATTATATTACATTATATATATATATATATATATTTATATATATATATATATTTTATATATATATATATATCTATTTTAGATATATATATATTTTATATATATATATACTAATAATTTTATATATATATATATGTATATATATATTTGATATATATATATATATATATTTTATATATATTATATATATATATATTTGATATATATATATATATATTTGATATATATATATATATATTTGATATATATATATATATTTTATATATATATATATATTTTTATATATATATACATATATATATATATATACTTTATATATATATATATATATTTTATATATACTTTATATATGTTAACCCCCCTTTTATGGCCCTGAGTCGGTTCGGATCGACGGGGGTTCTAGTTAGGAGGCTGCAACGGATATTTCTTCTATAACATTCTAATTCTTTTCGGTCGCCACTCTGTTAAACTCTTGGCTACAGATTCGCCAGACTGTTATGCCGATATTTCTATGGTGCTTGGGTTGTCTCTTAATTTGGGCAAAGGGTCGCCAATTTTAATTCTTCTCTTTTTATAATACTCTGATACTTTCTCTGATACTAAAATTATCGACTTTTCTTTTATAACTTGTCGACTTAACTGACTGAGTTCCTGAAGAGAACAAGGCTCGAAGGAAAAAGATAAAAAAAAACTTCTTTTACTGTGGTTTACTTCTCAAAAATTACAGTTAGTACTCTGAATTTACAGGGTAGAAGGTTCGACTCTTCGACCATGGCTCAGGCCGGAATCTAAAAATATAAGAAGGCAAGGGGCCTCTGCCCCTTCCCGCAGCGAGGCTGCTAACAAAGGAGTACTAATGAAATACTAATCTGAAGTCTAATGAAGAAGTGCTGTAATTTTACAAATCATGTATAATATAGCTGAACTTAAATGTTTTGGGGGAGGACAGTTGAAGGTTTAAATTTCCCCCCTTTTTAAACACATGATCAAATGTTTTAAAAGATTGCAAAATAAAAATTTAAAAAAATAAAAATAAAATAAAAACTAATTTGTATTTTTCGCTGAGTCTACATTTATGAAGGCGATATCATTTCGTAATAGTACATATAAGTACAAATTAAGTACACGACTGAGTACGTATTAATTTTGGTTCATTACATATACGATTACAATTATGGATTATTTCACATTTACTTATTGTTTAATTACACTTCCATTTTAAAAGTACATTCTTACATTATAAATTAAGTCTTTACATTTAATTACAGTTTCAATGAAGTACATTACAAGTTATTACCAATTACAGCTTCATTAAAGTACATTACGTTATATTAAATTAAAGTATTACAGCTAATTACAATTAAACAGTTACTATAACTTTGTTTTTTTTTTTCAGTGCCTCACATAATAGACAATTAAGATGTTAAATATAATACAAAGTACTTGGCACTTACGAGATAATTATTTTCGAAATAATGTTATAATTGAAATCAGAGCGAACGGAGGTATTTATCTTCGAGCGCTCGATTCTGTCATGTCAGCGGAATTCGAACCTTCGTCTCAGCAATAATAAACAACTTGCGAGAGGTGAAATAATAAAAGAAAATAAAACGTAAAAAGAATACATGTACGTAATCATGATCGTCAATAGACATTGTACGACTGCACAAGTAGTGTACACATCATTCGTCACACAATAGGTTGTGTGCGTAATATAGACACGAGTAAACATAGACTGATAGTTGATAGGGCATAAGTAGACAATAGGTAGATGAATGAATAAGTAATAAAATTAATAAAGGATAGCGGTCAAGAAAGAACATGAATGTAAGAATGAGTATAGTTGAAAAATGAGTATGGTTGAATAATAATGTTTATACTACATAACACCACAACATTATTACTAAAGAATTTACCATACATTGAATACGGAAGATGTCCAAATACTAAGAACGTGATTCAGCGTACAAAGTATGGGAAACGTAAAGAGAATAAAGTTATTTTATGACGTCATAGTGTATGTCATTAGAAAAGATGAATTAGGGAAATACAGTTATGAATAAAGAAGTATAAATCGAAATTCTATCCAAAAACTCGCTTAGGCGATTTTGGTTTCTTATGTAAAAATGAACATTCAACATAAAACTATACGAACATAAGTTCTGCATCAAGACAATGAATCCATATAATGATGGTGTAGGAATTGTTCATTTTTCACTTTTTACAGTATTTCCCCCTCCAAAATGGTATTAATACAATAATATAATAAAATATAATACAATTGAGAAAATAACATCGTAAGTAATTCAAGTTAGATGACGACATTCTTTTTTACAATACAAGTTTTATACAGAACAAGTGAGTTATTATATAATATAAAAGAATTCAAAGATTAATACTTTAATTTTAGACAAATAATTAAGCTAGACAAAGAATGATATTGTTAAATTTTTTTACAAAAATTTTATTTTTCTGTGGGAAAAATTATGTACATAATGAATAGAGTAAAAGGGAAAACTATAAATTTTAAAGTTCATGGATTTTCAAGGTTACCATGATAGTACAATTCGTAACTAATTTTATTGACTATTGTAGGTAAAAAATCGAATTACGTAATGGATGATGTATAGACCTGTGGTCTAGTGTGTATTAGGTGCAAAGTCTGTATTTTACAATTTCGAGGGACAGATTAGCTGATAGGATTGTTCAAGTAACTGAATATTCAATGATGTTAGCATAAGGTTTGTGTATATATATATAGTGTGCATACATGCATTTTTATTGACTGTTGTAGGTACAAATCGAATTACTTAGTGGATGATGTATAGACCTGTGGTCAAATGTGTATTTATGTTTATTGGGTACAAAGTGTATTTTATAATTTCGAGACACAGATTAGCTGAGAGGATTGTTAAATTAACTGTATAAATGCATGAGCGAGAATTTATATAAAGTAAGCAATAATTATTATGTATTATGATGATAATGTTTGCATACGCGTTTTAATGCAAAAGTGACTGGAGGGACGGAACGTAAATGAATTCGAATGTGTCAAAAGTAATAAAATTCAATTAGGATTATAGATTTTACATAATTAATCAGTTACACGTATAAGGTAATTAAAAAACGAACTTAGAGGACCTTACAGTTAAATTAAAGTAGATCTCACGGTTTTAAAATTGAATTTTGACACACAATCAATTTCGACTACTAAAATTCATAGCCATATACTGTAGTATTCTTAAAAATAAAAAAACACAACTTAACATAAATGGAGGTTATGTTCCATAGTACTAAAGAGGAATTAACCATGGTTGAACCATTTCTCCGGTTGTCACTGGGTTCAACTGGGGTTGGGGGTATGAAAATAAAATAAACTTAAAAGAGAAAGTTTGTAGTACGACATTCGGGGGAATTGAGTGACTAAGCGGGGGGTATAAGTCTGAAATTGACAATTACATCTTTCGTGAGCACTTTGCTCTTTTTTTAAAAAAGATAGCTTGTCACACTACTTAGAACAAAAAATTAAGAGAGTTTAACAAACGGAGGGACGGCATGTTCCTCATACATTACAATAATTACCAAAATCGTTACAAACAATTGTAAAAACTATTTTGGTTACAAATAATGAATTACATAACTATATATTTATATACGTAACAATGCATGAAAAGGGAAAGACAAATCGGTGAATTTCCGTCTTACAAACAAAGAAAAGGTTAAACCAAAGCCGCAACCCGGTCAATTCAGGTTGAATTTAATTCTCTTTTACAACACAAAAAAAAAAGGTTGAATTAAATTCTTAAATTACATTTTTCTTAAATTAAATTCTCTTAACTTACAAAGAAAAAGTTGAATTCAATTGACTGCATTGAAATGAATGGGTATTTGAAACTAACAGAGACTGACTTAAAACAAAACTCTCTGACTTGGAATAAAACTGACTTGAACTCTATCAAGTATTCTGAACCTAACTTGAACGCTTGTCAAGTATCTTGAAACTTAAACTGTCTTGCACTTGAACTGCTATCAAGTGAAGATTAACTGAAAATGGAAAATGACTGCACTTGATCTTTATCAAGTGGAGACGATTAACCTCTGTTTTGGTTGACCCTCTTGGTGCAACCTTCTGACTTCAAAAAATTACTTCAAAAAATTACTTCAAAAAATTACTTCAAAAAATTACTTCAAGTATCTTTATAAATCTCTGGGGTTTGGTTGTCCCTTTTGGTTACAACCAACTGAAACTGTCTGAAAATGGAACTTGAAACTGTTCAAGTAACTCTATAACTCTATAAACTCTCTGTACACTCTCTCTCTCTCTCTCAACCCTTTACTGCCCAAAAGGACAAATTTGTAACCTTTCAAATACACGCATTCATAACTTAACCCTACAAAATATTTGGGCAGTAAAGGGTTAATTTGCAAGTCAATTCAAATTCAATTCAGTAATTGAAAAAAATTTGCAAACAAAAAATAAAATGTAAACAACATTTCACTCGAATGTACACGAAGGTACGATACTATTATGTTTGATACATAAAATAAAATTATTCTATACTGAATATAACTGAAATTAACTCTCTTGAAATTAACTCTCTTTGAAATTAACTCTCTCTGAAATTAACTGTTACAATTAACTCTCTATGACAATTAACTCTCTCTGACAATTAACTCTCTCTGACAATTAACTCTCTATGACAATTAACTTTTGTAACAACTTTTGTGAAAATTACTGTTTCACTAAAAAAAATGTATCACTGGTGTCTGAAATGTTCACTGTGTTTCTTGTAAATTCTGGCTCAATACTAAATATTAACTTAATAATACTGATTTTTCAAATGTTTACAAATTACTTAAAAAAACAACTCTGTACTTAACAAAAATTTCTGGGGCGAAGTCCTTAGAGACGTGTCCTGAAGACGTGTCTTGCTGGCTACTTCTTCTTGGATGAAAACTAGGCGTGGAGAACTTGGAGTCGTGACACACCGGTTCAAGGGTGGATGTTACGAACTAGAAGTCGTGACACGCCGGTCAACTGGTTTTATCCTGATGCAGGGTAATTTCTATCTTGGCCAAAGAGTGGCCTCTTCTTAAAATCTTCTTAAGATCCTGGTAAAGGGTCGCCAAATGTTAAGATCCTCCTCCTTAAAAATATTCTTCTTCTTAAAAATATCCTTCTTCTATGTGTTTATCCTGGTATAGGGTCGCCAGTTGTTAACCCCCCTTTTATGGCCCTGAGTCGGTTCGGATCGACGGGGGTTCTAGTTAGGAGGCTGCAACGGATATTTCTTCTATAACATTCTAATTCTTTTCGGTCGCCACTCTGTTAAACTCTTGGCTACAGACTCGCCAGACTGTTATGCCGATATCTTCTATGGTGCTTGGGTTGTCTCTTAATTTGGGCAAAGGGTCGCCAATTTTTAATTCTTCTCTTTTTATAATACTCTGATACTTTCTCTGATACTAAAATTATCGACTTTTCTTTTATAACTTGTCGACTTAACTGACTGAGTTCCTGAAGAGAACAAGGCTCGAAGGAAAAAGATAAAAAAAACTTCTTTTACTGTGGTTTACTTCTCAAAAATTACAGTTAGTACTCTGAATTTACAGGGGTAGAGGTTCGACCTCTTTCGACCATGGCTCAGGCCGGAATCTAAAAATATTAAGAAGGCAAGGGGCCTCTGCCCCCTTCCCGCAGCGAGGCTGCTAACAAAGGAGTACTAATGAAATACTAATCTGAAGTCTAATGAAGAAGTGCTGTAATTTTACAAATACATGTATAATATAGCTGAACTTAAATGTTTTGGGGGAGGACAGTTGAAGGTTAAATTTCCCCCCTTTTTAAACACATGATCAAATGTTTTAAAAGATTGCAAAATAAAATTTAAAAAAATAAAAATAAAATAAAAACTAATTTGTATTTTTCGCCGAGTCTACATTTATGAAGGCGATATCATTTCTTAATAGTACATATAAGTACAAATTAAGTACACGACTGAGTACGTATTAATTTTGGTTCATTACAATTACGATTACAATTATGGATTATTTCACATTTACTTATTGTTTAATTACACTTCCATTTTAAAGTACATTCTTACATTATAAAT
This sequence comes from Bathynomus jamesi, assembly GCA_023014485.1. Taxonomy (NCBI): domain Eukaryota; kingdom Metazoa; phylum Arthropoda; class Malacostraca; order Isopoda; family Cirolanidae; genus Bathynomus; species Bathynomus jamesi. Next base: position 316,367 of record JAJOZX010005270.1, read on the forward strand.
TAAATCATTACATTTAATTACAGTTTCAATGAAGTACATTACAAGTTATTACCAATTACAGCTTCATTAAAGTACATTACGTTATATTAAATTAAAGTATTACAGCTAATTACAATTAAACAGTTACTATAACTTTTTTTTTTTTTTTCAGTGCCTCACATTAATAGACAATTAAGATGTTAAATATAATACAAAGTACTTGGCACTTACGAGATAATTTATTTTCGAAATAATGTTATAAATTTGAAATCAGAGCGAACGGAGGTATTTATCTTCGAAGCGCTCGATTCTGTCAGTCAGCGGAATTCGAACCTTCGTCTCAGCAATAATAAACAACTTGCGAGAGGTGAAATAATAAAAGAAAATAAAACGTAAAAAGAATACATGTACGTAATCATGATCGTCAATAGACATGTACGACTGCACACAGTAGTGTACACATATTCGTCACACAATAGGTTGTGTGCGTAATATAGACACGAGTAAACATAGACTGATAAGTTGATAGGGCATAAGTAGACAATAGGTAGATGAATGAATAAGTAATAAAATTAATAAAGGATAGCGGTCAAGAAAGAACATGAATGTAAGAATGAGTATGGTTGAATAATAATGTTTATACTACATAACACCACAACATTATTACTAAAGAATTTACCATACATTGAATACGGAAGATGTCCAAATACTAAGAACGTGATTCAGTGTACAAAGTATGGGAAACGTAAAGAGAATAAAGTTATTTTATGACGTCATAGTGTATGTCATTATTTAGAAAAGATGAATTAGGGAAATACAGTAATGAATAAAGAAGTATAAATCGAAATTCTATCCAAAAACTCGCTTAGGCGATTTTGGTTTCTTATGTAAAAATGAACATTCAACATAAAACTATACGAACATAAGTTCTGCATCAAGACAATGAATCCATATAATGATGGTGTAGGAATTGTTCATTGTTCACTTTTTACATATATACTACTCAAAAGAATTTAAGGGTCAAAGGAAATTTTTTGATCATTTTTGTAAGTATGTCTTTTTAAGCCAGATAGGGTTAGAATATCCCCCTTTGGGTTGTCATTTGGACTATAGACATCACGTTATTATGGGACATGCAGTCATTGCACTTATCTTTAGAAACTTTTTAAGTTAACCAAGATTTCCTTTTCATAGATTTGAAGCACGAACTTAGTCAGACTCAACTGACAAACTGCCTCGAAACACCCATTGTGACACCTCATGCACCATTTGCACGTGTTTTGCATGAGTGTCATTCCATGCATGCCAATTTTAGTAATAAAAGGGCTGAGCATTTTCCATTCATCATCACTTGAAATTTGAAGATGGTTCGAAGACAACTCAGCATCCAAGACAGGGGAAGGGCCATTGGCTGGCTACAAGATGGACAAACTCAGAGAACTGTGGTTCAGCGTCTAAATGTAAGCCAAAGCGTTATCGGCAGACTCTGGCAGAGGTTCAGGACAACTAATGCTGTTCAGAATCGCTCCCGTTCTGGAAGACCCCGATCAACAACAGCACGAGAAGACCGCTTCCTGATGATAACGGCGTTACGACAGCGCTTTGTGACCGCACGGCATCTTCGGGATCAACTCAGAGCTGCCAGAGGCACCAACGTGTCCGACCAGACCATTAGGAATTGTCTGCGAGACCGAGGTTTGCGATGCCGGCGTCCTGCAGTCCGACCACCGCTACTTGACCGTCACAGAAGGGCTCGCCGAGATTGGTGCAGACGTCATATCCGGTGGAACCGTGGTCACTGGGCAGAGACGATGTTCACAGATGAGTCACGCTTCTCGCTCCAGTTCAATGATGACCGGGCTCGTGTTTATCGTCGTCAAGGAGAGAGATCTGCTGATGTCAACGTTGCTCAACGTCTACCATTTGGAGGAGGAAGTGTGATGGTGTGGGCGGGGATATCCATGAACCACAGAACCCCTCTGTACGTCGTCAACGGAAATTTGACTGGTCAGCGTTATCTCAACGAGATTGTTCAACCTCTGGTAATTCCACTTCTGCAGCGGATTGGACCAGGAGCTTGGTTCCAGGACAACAACGCAAGACCTCATCGTGCCAGGGTGGTGACCGACTTCCTGCAGGAGCAGAACGTTCAGCACATGGATTGGCCTGCATATTCACCCGACTTGTCACCCATTGACCATGCGTGGGATGAACTAGGGCGGCGAGTTCGATCACATCACGTCCCTGCCGTCAACCTCCAGCAACTGGCTCAGCGATTAGTCGCAGAATGGCAAGCGATCCCTCAACGTTATTTCCAACGCCTGATGAACAGCATGCGCCAACGTTGTCAAGAATGTGTGAATGCTAACGGTGGCTACACCACTTACTGAAGCTTCTGCGACTTGTGTGAACATCATTTTGGGGGGTGCATGACTTTTTTTCATCAGGGTAATAAACTAGTCTAATCAAAAGTTTTTGTTTGGTGTTTTCTGTTCTTCAGCCATCAAAGAATTATTTTGTCATTAGTCGTCACCATTTTAGCTCGTTAGCTTATATTTATATGCACAAATATTTTTGACCCTTAACTTCTTTTGAGTATATATATACTTTATATTTATATATATATATATATGTATATTTATACATATATATATTCATATATATATATATTTATATATATATATATATATGTATATATATTATATATAGTTTATATATTTATATATATTTTATATTATATATATATATATTTATATAATATATATATATTTATATAATATATATATTTATATATATATATATTTTTTTTTATATATATATACAGGGTGGGCGGAAAGTAGCTCCCTATTTTGGATTGGTAAAAAAATACGTATATTATCCATTTATTTCAGAAGAAATAATATGAAAAGGTAGGCATACATGGTAGGTTTTCTCTAAAATTCAATGTGGGCTCCAACTCTTTCCACCAGCTTCTGGAGCCGCCCAGGAATGGCGTCCACTGACTTTAGCAGGAACTCCGGCGGGATGGAGGACATGACTTCCCGAATTCGGTCCTCCAGTTCTTCCAATGTCCTCGGTTTGGTGCGGTAGACTTCTTCCTTTACCCACCCCCAAAGAAAGAAGTCGCACGGTGTCAAGTCGGGGCTCCTGGCTGGCCATTGATGTGGACCACGACGACCCATCCAACGCCCAGGGAAGTGGGCATCCAGCCACTCACGGACAACAAGAGCGAAGTGCGGAGGGGCGCCATCTTGCATAAATATCAGATCGTCGATGTTCTCCCATGTGCTGACAACCGGCCAGACCTCGTTTCGCAACATAGCAAGGTACCGCTCAGCATTCATGGTGTTGCGCAGAAGGAACGGGCACAACCTGATCTGAGGTCATACCACCACACCGTTACACTGAACCGATTCTGCCGTTTTTCAGCGGTAACCGTGCGACTTCTTTCTTTGGGGGTGGGTAAAGGAAGAAGTCTACCGCACCAAACCGAGGAATTGGAAGAACTGGAGGACCGAATTCGGGAAGTCATGTCCTCCATCCCGCCGGAGTTCCTGCTAAAGTCAGTGGACGCCATTCCTGGGCGGCTCCAGAAGCTGGTGGAAAGAGTTGGAGCCCACATTGAATTTTAGAGAAAACCTACTATGTATGCCTACCTTTTCATATTATTTCTTCTGAAATAAATGGATAATATACGTATTTTTTTACCAATCCAAAATAGGGAGCTACTTTCCGCCCACCCTGTATATGTACTTTTATATATATTATATATATATATATATTATATATATATATATATATATATATATATATATATATATATATATATATATATATTTATATATATATATATATATTTATATATATAG